>WSYH01012585.1:0-18610 GCA_036426205.1 Ascaphus truei | reverse complement strand
TCTAGAGAGAAGGTCTTTTAGGTTTCGTAACGAGTTAGGCACCCCACCATTCTTGGGGTGTTTTGTGGTTTTGTGTGACTCAGTTTGGGTTCCCAGAAGGATGTCTTCCTCCTCATCGGACGGAAGGGCCACTTCTTCTGTGGGGTAGGTTCATTACAGAACGCCACATCTTGTCCCCCATTTTGGGGCTACCAGGTTTTGTATTTTTCTTCCTGACCTCCAGGAGGCGCTATTGCAGCTGTTGCCACTCTGTTTGCGAGAACCCAAAATTGTGGTAGGTTCTACAGGTGGCATATTTTGCTGTAGAGGTCGTAGCTCTCACAGGCATTATGTAGACTTTTTCTTCCGTTGTAAGTTTTAAACATCAGCAAATTACTGTGCACGCATTCACTATTCATCGTCGGAATAAGGATGAGGACACTGCTTCGTTGTGGTGGGGGTTCTTACAACCAGGAACACATTTTTTTCCCTAGGTTTGCAGAGTCTGTATGTGACTCAGCTGAGGGCGGCCATTTAAATTCCCAGACTCGGTACTTTGCGTCGTTTCACAGTCTGAAAAGTTCCCGGATTCAGCACAGTCTGCATTAATAGTCATACTTTCTGCATATAATCCATTCACAGTGATAGTCGAGCGGCGTGGCAGCCTTTACTCCAGAATCGAGTACCTGCTGTCGTGGGTAACGTCATTATTCCCTGTTCAGCGCAATTTTTTTTTTTTTTTAAAGAGAAAAAACAATAAACAAAGCCTACCTCCTCTGGAGCGGCTAACTCACTTCTTGAACCCTGACTACGGCTGAAACAAAGCCCCTTTTTCAACAACCATCTTACACATTATTGTGATAGGCAAGTAAGGTTTCCTGCTCAGACAGTCTCTTTCTCTCTCCTCTGGGATTGGGGAGAAAAAGAGTCATCTGTGATTTTGTGTGGCTTTCTTCAGTGCAGTGTAGATTTCATGCCTGATGTGATCCATTTAATTATGGTCTCTGCTGCAAGGTGAATCTTAATGGCACTAATTGAAAGTCTTTGCCGCAACAGTAGAAAGGTGTGGGGTGGCTATGAGAGACGTGTTGTATTAACTATGTTGCAGATCAAGTAACTTGCTCACGTGTGTGCTGTTCGTGACAGAGGTATATGGGAAGGATTCGAAGGGAGATATGGGTTCATTTGAGGGTCCATGCGTGGAGAAAAGGAATCAGCTACAGTGTTGTATATTAACCTTGTCCCATATGCAGGTCGGTACACGTGCTCACAGGGGGTTGCCGTACATGATGATAATGGGCCATGTTTACGAAGCGGGTGTGGTGCCAAAGAAAGCCCACCTTATAAGCCACCTGCCATGATATGTGATGCAAAAATATTTGAATAACTCATTGCCCCCTACAGCTACTACTTTTTAAAGGACATTTTTTTACATTAACGATCTGGCACATTAGAAGTTACGGCAGCCAAAATCTGTAAGGTTATGTATTAAGTGGGAGCAAGGTGTATGCTGTTATAATTTCTGGACATCCCTATTAGTTTTGGGTCTCCTTTCTGAAAGCAGAAAGAAGCAAGTGCCAGTCAAAAGCTTACTCAGCTGTACTAATGCAGCATGTTCATTCTAAAAGTCAGACTTATTCTACTACTGATCTTTTACAGCATACGAACCAGGAGCTGAACCGTGCTATGTTTACTCCGAGTTAGTTACAGTATTCCCGACTGGATTTTCAAAGATGGCACCCGCAGTCAATCAATAGGAGGAGCACATCATCCACCTGATGACATTCGGATTCCTATTGAAGTGGCAGACAGGAATTCAGAGGGGGGACAGAATTTGGCAGCCATTTTGATTTCTCGGATCAGAGGTGAAACACCGCAGCTAAAAACCGTTTTAAAGTATCTTGGGAACGGAGGGTGCCGGAAGCTAAAAAAATAGTGTGGTTCACCTCGAGAGGACCCCCCCCAGTCCCAAAGACACAAATTAGGGGGAATTGCTGCCTTTAAAGGAGCAATCAAAACGGGCAATTAAAAAAATTAAATAAAAAATTAATATGGAATTGAAGCAGGGGGTCTCTGGAGCTCAACATCAGTTATTTTCTCTGGGGCCCCCTCCCCTATTTCCAGAGTACTTACTGCAAGGTAGGGTGCCGGTTCTGCTCCGGCTCAGAAAGCCGCCATTTTAAATTTGAAGCTCCCGCGTCACATGGGCAAAATAGGCACCGTTGATGTTGTCACAGCTTCCTATTGGCCACAGGATGGGAAATTATTGAAGACCCAGTTGGACATATGGACCCTGTGAAAGCCGAGGAGGGACGGATATCGCACGACCTAATACGTAGGTAATTCTCCAGAAGAGGGGTCCCCAGAGCTGAAATTAAACGGGGTCAGCTCCAGAAACCCCCTGCTTCTTATATATATTCTATAATATATGCACGGGAGAGACCAGGATTTCTAACAAAAGTTATACCAGAATTCAATAGGGAAAAACACAGTAGTGGAATAAAAATGAGGTTTATTAAGGTAACCCCCGTACACACAGTGAAATACAACCACACAGGAAATAGCACACTTACGGGGGCGCTGGGGGTGACTGAAATTCTGGCTTTAAAAATTAAGATGCAGGGCGTATGCTTCGGTACGTTAACTGACCGGGATATACACCCGGGATTTCATGGTCTCTTTTTGGCTTCAGTTTCTAGCCGCGAACGTACGTTCCAAATGGAGAAACTTGGACCTCGCGTCTGACTTAGTATCTGCAGGCAGACTTTTCCTAGCTTTCAAAACAGAAGCCGGGAACTTTCTGTTCCAAATAGACAGCAACTTTGAAAAGTCCGCCACTAGCTTATCGACCACAAGTCACAACGATGGTATGGTTTTTGACGGGGCTTCTCCTCTACATACCCTCCGCTGTTATAGTTCAGCATGGAAGGTAGGAGGAGAGCAATAGGATCGAGGGCTCATCCTTTGGATGATGTCAGAGGGACGGGCGTGCAAGCTGGCTCGGAGATTCGCCGTGGTGGGGACATACGAGATTGACCCATGGGAAGCGCCGACATTCTGCCCCTTTCCCTCCATAAAAACCCATCCACCTACTGGGCAGCTCCACACGTATCTTGCAGATCAGAGGTCTCCCCCGACAGGGGTACTCTGTTCTCCGGACTCAGTTACTTCCGCCCTGCCC
This sequence comes from Ascaphus truei, assembly GCA_036426205.1. Taxonomy (NCBI): domain Eukaryota; kingdom Metazoa; phylum Chordata; class Amphibia; order Anura; family Ascaphidae; genus Ascaphus; species Ascaphus truei. The sequence goes on along the minus strand of WSYH01012585.1, from coordinate 15,450 downwards.
CGACCAACAATGCACCGACCACATCATCTCAAATCCCGTCTCCTCTTTGAGATACTCGATGTCATCCAGACTCACTGCACTTTGTATTGCCTGGTCGACAGAATAGCATTAACACAGGATACAAAGTGTTTAAGCATATTTGTGAAATATCACCCCGACTCTGTGGATGCTGGCCTTTCGATCAAAGGTACCTCGTCCTTGGGAGGTTGAAGGATCCTGATGATCAGGGAGTTCAGGGCCGTGAAAGAAGTAAAACCGGAACCGTGCTGGAATCCCCAGAGCTCTCCTGCTGGATGCCTCTGTGATGTTGAACGCACGAACCCGCTGTTCTGCTCGACAAGTGATGACGAATGGTTCCCTTAGCGTTTGTGCGTTGATGCCGCTCCCTGATCGTTTCGTCACAACTCAGGCGACCTTTCGGGTCAATGGAGGAGAGGGGATGGAAACGCCTTTTATACTACACAATGTAACGTCGACAACCCCTAGAACCAGATCTGATGGATATTACCGCAAGGAGAACTAGTAAACTGTTAAATACCCACTAATGACGATAAACATGGAGGGGTAAAAGGAAAAACGTACCAAACTAGATCCTGGTTAAGTTCATAATACCGAATGTTCATGAGGGAGGATTTGTTTTGAAACATTAAACATATACATAAAAAAGAAAAGGGGTTAATTTCAAATAGAAGTAGTAATATGTTAAAATGAAATTAAAAATGTAATTACAACGTGTATAGGTGTCCCTCTATCATAACAGATAATATCTCACTGCTGGACTATACATCTCATATAATGAGAATTCCATCAGAGGGTCATACCGTACAGCACTGTATAAAAACGTGTTGAATTAACAATGAACATACAACATAAAAGCAATAAATTTCAATCACTACAAATCATCACGGAGGCACGCAGACTCTGGGACTTGGCCCTCGTTACACGTGTTGGAATCTGTATCCGGTTGATATCTACCAATTTTTGCGTGAAGGAACTGCTCACTAAGCATGGTGGATTTATCATTGTCTAAATTGGAATTAAAATTTTTAGTTGCAATACACATTCACAGGGCATTCCTATCTTTTATCACTTACCCAAAGGTCATAGAAGTCCTTCTCAGTCCCCTGCGGAGGCCCATTGTCTCTGGGGTCGAGTCGATACGTCTGGCCTATCCAATATGTTGATTATTACCTTCAACCCCTTGTAGCTCATCAGGTCACATATTAGGGATACGCTCCATGTCATCGACTCGATCGGATATTAACTGAAGTCTACCATTATGGGCCACATGTGACGTGACAATCTCGTTACACGTGCATTGACATGCTAGGGGGATGAGGCCATTAAATATTGGCTGGACAGGACTTATCTTTCCCAGACAAACACAAACACTTTATTTTGCAAAGTATCATTTTAGTTTAACGCACAATTATTTTTATTTGATTGAACTTCCATTGCAAATCTGTGGAACGGCAATGGGCACGAGGTTCGCCCCTAGCTACGCAAATCTCTTATGGGTATTGGGAGGAGACCTTGTGTGGCTAACATCACACAGCTTGGCGGGCCTCGTGTATCTACGGCCGTTCATAGATGACAGCATCAATTATTTGGGATGGTGAAGAGTCCGGTGTTTCCCACAATCTTACTTACCTTCAGCAAATCAATTTGGACTCAATTTACATTGCGATTGAGACGTCTTCTACAATATTTCCTTGATTTAGTCCTTACAACAGATTCAGACTTCAATATCATCACAACCACACACTTTAAGTCTGTATCTGTTAACAACTATGTTCATGCGTTCCAGCAATCACACAAACGGTGGCTCAACAATGTCCCTCTGGGCCAGTTTCATAGATTGCGCGACAGAAACTGTACCAGGGATTATTTTTTGAGCCAGTCTGATATACTTGGAGAAAATTTCTTGTCCAAAGGTTATGATCCGTTCTGGTTTCCGACTCCCTCAGTAAGGTCGGCTCTCTAGACAGGTCAGATTTTGAAATAAATCTAAAATTAAATCTAAGAAAGATACATGTACGATATGTGCTCCGAGAGAATCATTAGACTGGTCATCACTGTGAGGTTTATTACTACATATATCAGTTCTCTAGATCCATGATAAAATCCTTAACAATCACTGGAGCATCCTTAAGTGTGACCCCCATTTGTGGTCCATCCTGCCAGAGAAACCTCTATAGTTTACAGGAAGGCAAGAAATATAAAAGTATTTTAGCTCCCACCAAACTACAGAGACAGTTTCATCGATCTACACTTCCTGTTTTGGGGGTTGTGGGGAAATCATAAATACGGACGTAGTGGTGGTATTATGCAGACACACTTCTTTTAATCCATTCTTTTCAGCCATCAGAAGGAACACGCATCTTATTACCAGTTCTATTAACTGTTTAGCCACTTACATATTTACCTCATTCAATGTGGTTGCGGTCAACAATATGTTGGTCGCACCACTAGTCCTTGGTACCCCGCTTCCTGGAGCACAGGAGAATTTTATAAAAGGATTAAATACACACAGTGTCTCACGACATTTAATCCAACACAACCAGGATCCAAGTCCATGACCATCATGGGACTTGAGAGCATTTTTCCTTGTGCTTCTAGGAGGTGATCGATTCAAGACCCTCTGTAGAGGGAAAACTTTCTGGATCCACCAGTTGGCACCTTGACCCTGGTGGACTAAATGAATGTCTGATGTGAGTACGCTTGGTCTGAATTCTTCGGATGGGCATACCGTCCCTATCTCTGCCCGTCCGCTGCCCAGTCCTCTGTTCATGCTTTTCCTGCCCGAGCACTCCAGACCTATTCCTGATCTTGTGAGCTGCATCTGTTTAATTTGAAATCCACTTCAATTTATTACAGTAAATATTTATTGCATCATTTGCAAATATGCTCCAGCCCGACATTTTCGCCCATAATTAAAATCATAATCCACATGTTTTTTATGAATATATTTTTTATTGTATATACTTTTTACATGTACACTACATTTCCATATTAAGCCGGCTTATATTAGCTATGACACCAATACATTGGTCACGTTATTTTGTTCTATTCGTCTATATATTTTAGTTTATTTTCTGTTAGGTTTATATATCACATTGTAATATATTCATATAAATTTATAATTTTATATTGTTGAATATTTTAAGTTTAGTTGAATTCTTCAGTTATGACCATCAGGTACATTTATGGATTATGCCCTTATTATTTTTACATATTTGTATTAGTCTTCATGTACTTCCTTGCTTTTTCTTTTATCAGATTTGTAGTGATTGAATTTATTGATTTATAGTTTTAGTTCATGTTAATTCATACACGTTTTTAATACAGTCCGTCGAGGCATTGACGATCTGACGGCCCACTATGGACCCATTTCATTAGATTTGAAGTCCAGTCACAGAGTATCCATTTTCTCGTTATGCTAGAGGGGACCCTCTCGTCCCGTACTCACCATCCTCTGAACTCTCATTTCATCTACCCCCATCCATCTTACTACGCACTTCGCCAGACATTCTCATTCACTTCAGAGACCCTATCACACCCCCTTTTCTTTTTTATTAGCATCATGTTCTATGTTCCTCACATCCTCCCCTGACTCCGGTCTCTTGCGCCTTCTCCAGCAAGATCTATGGCGCTAGGTCCGTTTTTCCATTTTACCTCATGTTTATCCACGTACCCACTCTAGTGGCGAGTATTTAACAGTTTTTGTATCTCCTTCTTAGCCCCCTGTAGGCATATCCCTTCACGACTGGTCTCTAGGGGTTGCACCCTTACCATTTGTGGTAATATACACATGTTGTCCATCCCCTCGCTCCATTACCTTTGGCACACAGAAAGGTCCCACCCTACAGCGCTGTCCACCAAACCCAGGCACTCACGTCGTCAGTCACCAAAAACGTCCACCCCAGTGACATACAAGTCGCTCACGCATGGCGCGGAACAGCTCCGGTTAGCGGCCCCCGTGTCAACCATCACAGAGCAGCCAGCGGTTCTCAGAGGTCGACAACGATTCTGGACCGTACCAGTTCAATTCTTCTTTCACGCCTGAATCTCCTATGATCACGAGCTCCTTCCCCTCCCGACGACTGCGGACGCTTTGACTCGCAAGTTGCACCGCAGATACGGAGTGGTCGGTGATACAGAGTTTATACCACTGTAAGCTTACACTTCGTACCTCGTGCGTGTTTTCTTTCCCCCCCCTCCACTTGTCCCTCATAACTCATCACGCTTCCTATACCCTATGGGCTATGCCGTCCTCCTCCTCTCCTTCTCACTATCTAATACACTACCACTACCTCACTAACCACGGAGTTTATAACTAGTAAACTCTATTCCCCATTTATGCTATCCCACAACGCCGAGAACGGCCCACACGGACTTCAACCCCATTTCGTTTGACACACCCACACACACACACACCACCAACCACAACCACCACACACACAACCCCCAACACACACAACTCCGATACACACACACACACCTCCCCCACGTGTCTTGGATTGCCTCTAAGTTTAGTTAAGTATTATCACTCCAGCTACTACAATAGTTTTATTTTAAAAGTTACTACATTTTCGTTTGTGGGCGTACCTACTGCTTCCTCATATTTTGTACCTTACCAAAGACATCTGGATTAAATGTGCTAAAAATTCAGTGGAATAATGTTTTATATTCTTCCCTGTCCGCACGTTTATTCTTGGACATTACATACGTCTAACAAAAGTGTGTGACTCACATTCATCCATATTTGATGTAGTTTTTGTTATTTTGTTTTTCATTTTATGTCCGTAATGTCAATCTCTTCATTGGAGAAGATGGTGAGTACAGTATCAATTACACATTAACAAGCAGGGTCACTTCTCTAGCTAATAACGGGGCGTTTCGATATTAAAGTGACAGCGGAGCTTATTACAAACGGGATATTAATGTATTTGCAATGTGGGTAAGGGGGGGGGTACAGAGGGAAATGATGCACCGCAGATAGAAACTGGCTCACTACTTTAACAACAAATTTATTTTTGTTTGTCATTGTCTAATGTATATGTGATTTTAATATATTATTTACTGGTTTAGTGCATGTGCTAAACGAAAGGATATTGTAATCACTGGTGACCTGGTATTTCGTTCTGTTGGAAGTAATATGTTTTGTTGTGGAAAACCACAATCAAAAATTTCAACGATAAAAAAAAGAAATGTATTTTCCGTTAAAAGAAAAGCCCTCCCACCGCCCAGACCCTACATCTAGTCATTTAGAACACCATTTACGTCAATTATAAACCATTGCGATTATGATACATTCTCAGTACTCCACCTAGCTCGGCGATAAAAATTTACAAATGTCTGTGATGGGTCGATGTCATCCATTTTGCTCACCCACATCATTTGGAACTGGGAAGTTCTCATTGCTATAGGACGAGCATTTTCTGATGCCGACCAGATTAGAATAAAAATGGATCAAATTCTGTCCAGATTTAATTTTTGCATCAAAATACTTTGTCACGTCTGACTGTGCAAACTCCTCTGGCTTATGTTTGGGATAAACCTTTATACTTTGTGTGAAGACGCACTTTTCAGGAACCCAATTTCTGAACCTGAACTTGGCCAGCAAGAGCTTCGGGCAGAAGGGCAGCTCAGCGCGAACCTGGTTCAATTCCCGGCGAAGTAAACGATAACTGAATAAAATGTACTGTGCCAACTCTGTCTCTGGATTCTTGATCCCATATGTAAACAAATTGTTATACAGCAATACTACGTACAATAGTAGCCCACGCAAACATATCTACATTCCCTTAATCATTAAAAAAGCATAGTGTACGTTAATCCATTAAAAAAAAAACTATTCTCAGATGCATCTGTTGATGTGCTTCAGATATAAATATTTTAGTATTACGCATGCAATGAAAGAGTTAAATCCTATGCTCAGTGCATTAATGTGGGTACCACTTAAGCAAAAATGGAGGTGCGGCGCATCACAAGTCCAATAAGACGGAGAAAGGGCGGTACCATAAAATAGAAATGTATTAGGTCATAGGACGGTAAAAAAAAGGACGACCGGTACGCGTACTGTGCCTGACAGCGCTTAGCCAAGGTGCAGTCCTAAACATTAAAAAGGGCGTTTAAAGTAGATGCTCTAACAAAGGACGCGGGTGCTCGCAGCGACTCACGGCCGCCAACCCAGCACAAACATTCCGCTTTTTCAAACGTAAGCCACAACACACAAGAATATATCATAAAACAAAACATAATGCATGCGGATACATCCATCACGTACCCTCACGCTGCCGTCTCTGGTGACAACTAATCTTATTAGTTTTTACTAAAAGGTTTCCGCCTAATTATGCACAAAATGATTTTAATCGCTTTTTTGGGAATCAATTTATGTGGAAAATCTAATATACCAAGCTAAAACCAATATACTGAACCCAAAAAGGTGTATATATATATATTTATTTATTATATAAAAATATAAGTAAAGATAAAAGAAAGATAGAAATAGAGAGAAAAAGTAGAGTAAAACAAGAGATAATACTAATTATATATATAATTATCACTTAATTATATACTGTTACGTATACTATATAAACATACGATACCGTTCGCACGGGAATCAGCAGAAAGCACTCAGGTTTGTGAAAAATAAACATATATTGTAGAAAAAATTACACAAATCAACAAAGTTTCGGACCCACAAACGGGCCCTTCCTCAGGGTGGTGCTGTCTGCTGACTCCCGTGCGAACGGTATCGTGTGTTTATCTACTTATTAGGGACATGCACGGACCTAAATGAGCTAATTGGAGCGCCGGTGGTTCATCTTTCTATATATAAATAAAGCTCAATTAAGCTATTAAAAATCTGCGTACACAAAACATGGTGTATTAATGTGCTAGATATTCACAAACATAATGTGGGATTCCCAGAAACATGTTCTGTTAGTGTGGAATTCCTATTGATTTCCCTGTATGTGGTATGCAATATAGGACTGATAATGTTTTGTCTACAGACGATATTCAGGCACCCGGTTTAAGGACACTCACTGATACCCGAAGTCGACAGTATAGACGCCCAATAGGCAAATGGCAGCTCACGCATGCGCCTGTCAGCACGTCCTGAACATCAATACCGGCTCCTAGATGTGCGAAGCGGGGAGACTATAGAGCCTGTTACACATGCGTTATTTACATCGTTATGCACGTATATGACGATGCAGTACAGTACATGCATCGTATAAGTGGGAAAAAGGTAGTGCTTCACTTTAAGTACATTTTCGCTTTACATACATGCTCCGGTCCCATTGTGTTCGTGAATGCGGGGTATGCCTGTACTAGTGAATTGAAAGATATACAATATTCAGAGTGAGGTCCAAAAAAATGATGATTTCCCCAAACTAAAGATAAAAAAGTAATTCAGGATAGCAGATACCACTGTGAGTGGACCACAACTGTTCATATTCCAGAGAGTTGGACTCGGTCATCTAGTAAATATTCAGTGGTTGACAAATCACAAAAAATCTACTCGCCACCTAGTACCAAACGTTGCTGCTTGGGCAATAGGAGCTCGCCACGATTGTAAATCCACTCGCCGGCCCGCGGGCCGAGCAAATGTATAGGGTGTAGACACTGTAAATATTAATAACAGAAATTCCATAAGAACCTTCCATAGGGATTGTCTAAATAATTCTACAGTATAAAAAAATATTCCCTCAGGAAATTACTCCTACAAGAAATTACTAAGGTCCCAATCGGTATTGAGTCCCAGTGGTGCCCTGTCCTCAGCATATATATCCAGTGCCTCTCCCTACGGTCCAGCAATGAATCCATTACCGCCTCTAACGGAGGAGGCACGTCCCTCCTGATTGGTTTTCTCTTTACCCAATTGAGGCAAAGAAGCTCATCAGTAAATTTAGCTTCTTCCAGAGCCGAGATCTATAACCCTTGGCAATGAACGTGTCATATGATCCTTAGATTGTGTTAGGACATCATCATAATTCGAACAATTTCTCCTTAGCCTCATTAATTTTCCTTCAGAATACCATCGAAGGGTCTTGGGATAACAGCTGACCGCACGCAAAAAACGTATTGCGGGAATTTTCTTTACGAAAGACATCGTGCGAATCTGCATATTGAGATCAATATATGAAATACGTCGAAATAGTGTATGTGTTGAAGATTATAAAGTGTGTAAAGTGTAAGTGAAGTGGTAATTGTTCAAGGTGTTGATAAAAGTTGACAAGGAAGGAATTTCCCCATCCCATACAAAAATCAAATCATTGATGAAACGTTTGTAAAAAAAATATTATGGTCTCTGAAGGGGTTTCCATCTCAAAAAATGTGGAACAACTCCCACCAACCATAGAAAGGTTGGCAAAGGAGGGGGCAAAACTAGTGCCCATAGCCATTCCTGTTTGCAGATAGAAAACCCCATCAAAAAGAAAATAATTGTGTGATAGTAAAAAGTGAATAGAATCCAAAATAAAAGTGTTTGTGACAGTGAAAGATCTGAATGATCTAAAAAATAATGGACAGCTGCCATCCCTTGATTGTAGTCAATTATTGTATATAAAGAGGTCACATCAAGTGTGACCCACACAAAACTCTTTTTCCACTCGACATGGTGGATAATCAAATCTCGACTATCCAGAATAAATAATGACAGGTACGTACCAGGGGTTGGTTGAAGGAAGTGATTGACATATCGCGATAAACCATCACCCAAAGATCCAATACTAGCGACCATTAGGCCCTCCCAGGGGTGGAGACCAATGTCTATGGACCTTTGGGAGAGGTGTGAAATATTGGAATTGATGGTTTATACAGATATTTAATTCCTTATCACTTAGAACTCCCAAAAATGTTACCTTCCTCCAACAGGGCTTGGGAGGTCCTCAAGAAGGAGGGGCTGGAGTCAAATCTTCGTACAGCATAGGTACCACTTAAGACTGAACTTTCCCTTGTAGGCTATTTGTAGAAATAACGTAATAATAATACTCAGAGTCTGGTGTGAGTAAGGACAGTTTTTGAAAGGTGTTAAATATTGTAAGGTTATTCCATGGCTAACATTAACGGAGGTCCGATGATCTCCATTGTCAGGTAACTTCATTACCATATGATGCATATAGGTAGGCCTAACGGTCGTAAAAATGTATTGATCCGCATTTTTAAGGACATGCCAGGACATCGAGCGCTAAGCTCCTTTGAGGATATTCTTTACGGGTATCGATACCTTAAATTGAGATAACATAGCGTTAAAAAAATGTTGGCCTTGTGCCTGGGTCCCAATGTCTAAATGCCTAAAGAGCTTATTCTATGTATATTCTTTATTTATATAGCGCCATCCACGTACACAGCGCGTCACAGCAGTAACAAACGGGACATAATACTATAGGACACAATGGGAATAAGCGATACAGATAAAAGGAAATATTAGGAAAAGGAGTCTCTGCCCCAAAGAGCTTAGTTTATATCCGCCAAAGCAGCCGGACAGCCTGTATTGGCCCAAATTCACCATCCCCTGGCAGATCTAGAATAAGCCCTGAAATATTTTTAAATGATGGTAAGGTGATATAGCTGGTGAGCGGGACTGAGCGGGGGAAAGTAGATTTTAGCCCCATTGTGCACGTTGCGGGTCACTGCTGCACTGGGAATTTTTTGGAAAAACAAACCCACCTTTGAAAGTCAATTATCCAGGAAAAGAGAACGCTACAGTGTACCAGAGTACCAGGAGTACCAGAAGTAACCAGTGTGTACAGTGTAACAGTGAACAGAGTACCAGTTTGTGTTGTAACAGTGTTGTTGTAACAGTGTAACAGGTTGTAACAGTTGTTTGTGGTGTAAACAGTGTAACTGTAACAGTGTAACAGTGTACATGTGTTGGTTACAGTGTCGTGTAACAGTGTACCAGTGTACCAGTGTTGTAGTGTACACAGTGTTGTTAACAGTGTAACAGTGTGTACAGTGTGTTGTAAACAGTGTTGTAACAGTGTACCCAGTGTACCGTTTTAAACAGTGTTGTAAAGTGTGTTGTAACCAGTGTAACATGTTGTACCAGTGTGTGTACAGTGTACAAGTGTAACAGTGTAGACCGTGTAACGTGTACTGTACAGGTAACAGTGTCCAGTTTGTACCAAGTGTATCCGTGTACAGAACATGTCGTGTACCAGTGAACAGTGTCGTGTCCATGTAACAGTGGTGGACATTAGTGTTGCCTTGTTTGGACATGCCAGTGTAACAGTGTAACAGTGTAACAGTGTAACAGTGTACCAGTGTAACAGTGTAACAGTGTAACAGTGTAACAGTGTAACAGTGTACCAGTGTACCAGTGTAACAGTGTAACAGTGTACCAGTGTAACAGTGTACCAGTGTACCAGTGTACCAGTGTACCAGTGTACCAGTGTACCAGTGTAACAGTGTAACAGTGTAACAGTGTAACAGTGTAACCATGTAATGAGCATGTGACTCCCTGCTGGCATTTATTTGTGCGATCTGACTAGACTGAGAATATTTTCCATTCTTTGCTTGAGGCTTGATTAACACTTTTATTTGAGGGTTTGCACTTTTTGATTTTATTATAACATTTATTTAGACTTCAAAAAAAATGTTATTTACCCTTTTCTTCAATTTATTTGAAGTTATGAAAAAATGCCCTATTCTACCTAATAAATCTAATTTCTACACAGAGACACATATTGGAGCGTTGTAACGGCACTCAGTATGCAACACCTTCCCTACCATTATTGACACTACTTGGTTTTACAATTGGATCTGTTTAGGAGTTTTTCCCATCTGCACAGAACCCCCATTCCCCCCTTTCTGCTCACATACAAGTACAAAGCTGCTGACGCTGAGGGGTACAGAACCCTAAGGACTAGATCCCTGAATTCAGGGCTCAAACAGGACGTTACGTAAAAGAGGAGCTGATGTTCTACCTTCAGCGGATTGCACACCAGGTACCTCAGGACACCAGGATTTCTAATTTGGCCTCCGAAAGGTCACGTGAGTCACACATTATATCCGCACTGATATTATTCAGGACCTGACCCTTACTATATACACGCCCTCCTTCTGGACACACGTCTGTGTTTGCATCTTCACTGAAGCATGTGGGATAATTTCAGTTAGGTGTGTGGGGGTTAGGATACTTACCTGTTATATATTCTACATCAGTATCCTGCACTGATATCTTTAAACAAAATTCAACTAATCTGTCCAGGATTCTCTGAGCACCACACAGTTTTTTGGAACTTGTGAGACTTTGTAGTATTTGTACATGACCCCATAATACTGACTGAGCAATTGCCCCCAAACAGAAAACTTGAAAAGAACAAATTAATCTCAAAGTATTTCTCCTGGAAAAATATTTTAAATAAATAACCCGTTAGACAGATTGTGAAGCTATGCATTGCTGCATCCCACGGATAGGAAGGGTCATTTATTTTCTGTATCACCGATAATCAGAATGGTACTTACATTTTTTTTTTCTTTAATCTTTTGTTGTCAATTCAATTTGACAAGATGAAAAATAATCAACAACGAAACACAAGTCACTGCCACTAGAAATGTTAACCCCCCCCCCCCCAGACAATAAACACAAAGGCAGTATCTCCAATTTAGTGTAACCAAGACGATGTGCTGAAACCTCCCTCGAGGACAGAAGTTGTGCTGAAAATACACAATCGACATATCACAAGTCTAGCACTAATGATCCACTGTTTCTGGCCATCTTGGTTTCTCCAACATACAGTAGATGTAATCTTTAAAGAGGCCTCATGAGGTACCTGTATGTTCTAGGCCTTTACTCATTTTCTATGTGGTCATTAGACTGGCCGCTCCATTGGAACAGCCAGTACGATTGAAACCGATTTCCGGCACTCCCATTTCCCGCATCCACTCCACTTCTAGAGTGATCACATGACGCAGAAGTGCCGGAGGTGTGGGGCCACAGTGCTGCCGCCGGACACCTGGCACTGCAAGGGTGAGGCATATTCCATTTAATAAAGTGCAATTAGGTTTAAAAAAAAATAATAAAACAGAAATACTGTGGGGCCATACTGTATATACAGAACTGAAGTTAAAGAATGCATGGTGTCCCAAAAAATCCCCTAAAATCATTGGCTGCATATGTTGGTGTCCTTACTCATGTTCTTACCGCTGGAGCACGTCTTCTTATCCGTTGTATGATGCGAGCCATGCTCATACATATGGATGCATGAAGAATTGTTTGCAAATGTGTTTGCATTGTTCTTTTATGCCAAGAAAAACGTGATCATTTTAACACATTTATGGCACACACCACTCTCATACTTGATTAATTGTCTCATACTTAATTATTTTAATATTACATGTCATTTGCATATGTGCCACAAACAACATTCAAACTCTCCACCACTCCCAGCTTCATGTTGTGTGGGTTTTATACATGGACGCACAGACGCACAGACGCACTTACTCTCTTCTGTGCGTCTATTTTGCGACGGTATATACATTGTTGTTTTTCAATGTTTATATGCATGTTCAAGTTTAATTTAGACAATCTTAAAAAAACAACACTGTATATACCGTGTCTCTGTAAAGCGCTACGTAAAACTAGCAGCGCTATACAAGAACATGCTATTATTGTTATTCACTTTATAATAATAATAGCATGTTCTTGTATAGCGCTGCTAGTTTTATGTAGCGCTTTACAGAGACATTTTGCAGACACAGGTCCCTGCCCCGTGGAGCTTACAATCTATGTTTTTGGTGCCTGAGGCACAGGGAGATAAAGTGACTTGCCCAAGGTCACAAGGAGCCAACACCGGGAACTGAACCAGGTTCCCCTGCTTCACACTCAGTGCCAGTCAGTGTCATTACTCACTGAGCCGCTCCCTTTCCCTTATATATTAAACTTTAATTTAGAAGATCTAAAAACAAAAATAGATGGCGGTTACATATTAAAATAGCTAATATTAAAAATGTGACTCCTTTAACCCCTTTCATGGTGCAATGCCGGCACCCCTGGTAATGTTTTGCCGGCATTGCTGGAGGTGAAGTGGTTAAGAAAGCATGGGTTCAAATAAGCACTGGTGTAATTGCCAGGCCTCCCGATGCATTATCACAAAAGTCTGCAAAACGATTTAAAACTCTAACCAATACCAAACAGCAACAAGACACACTGTAGGTTATAGTGCCTTTTCATGTCCGTTGTGTGTCTGCGAATGCGAGCTCCAATCTATACGTGCGTCTGCAAAGTTCCTGTAACATAACACGGGCAAGCGGTTGCTACCTGTCACTGTGCATTACGGCTGGATATTGGGCAGAGACGGCATGCCTTACATTGCAGACCTACAGTTTCATGGGGATTCTAAATTAAAAACAGACCCCCGGACAAATTGCCCCGGTGGGAGTTACTGCGGAGGGGCTGTAGAGGTGCAGAGCGACGACGCTCCTTTTTTTTTTTAATGCAAAACTGGAGCGACACCAACTTTATTTTTAAACAACATCGATTAAAACAACTTTCCTATATTCTTTTATTTAAATAAACTTTTTAAGAATCATTTAAAAAAAAAGGTGTTCCCCATGTTTAACGGAAGTAGAGCTCCCTGAAATAGGACACAGTGCCACTGCTTTGTTTATTTTATTTAGTTATAAAATGTGTTACCAGGAAGTAATACATTGAGAGCTACCTCTCGTTTTCAGGTATGTCCTGGCCACAGAGTTATGATGACAAATACATGGTTACAAATACAGTTACAAATACCTAGTTGTTTAAAGCAGCAAAACATGTGAAATCTTATGGGTTTTTTTTAAATAAATCAGTTCTGCAGTATTAGATAATACTTATTGTATTTATTATTATTATTATTATTATTATTATTATTATTATTATTATTCAACTCTTAATAACTTTTTTTATTACTTTTAAAGCATCCTTTGATGTCTATAGCCCACCTCCCCAGCAGTGCAAGATCTTTGTAACACTTTACTGTTTGTGATAATTTGTTGCCAATATTCCCAGCAGTTTGAGCTGTAAACTGTAACAATAGATAATGTTACCTTTGTAATATAAGGATATATTGTAGCTGCTGAGTTACACCGCCTGAAGCAGCAAGTATGTTAGGCTCACACTCAGGATTTTTACACATTTATAACTAGAGCACCAAACCATTCCCAGCTTAGGTATGAATGCAGAATTTTACATTGTCACATGCTTTACATACAGTATACAAACATACTGGTACATAAAACAACACCAGATTTATTCAAAGAAATAAAAGATGATGTCTTTCAACTACATTTTCATCCTTGCTTTGTATTTGCAGCCAGAGCAATATGATAAATATCCCCCTACTTATGTAACAACATGCAAATAAAAAGTCACTTTTACATGTGTATAGTAACTGCAGTTTGGTTAAGGAGAGATAAGTTTTATGTTTCACTTACTGCCAAAGGCTCCTGCTACAACAGCCCAGAGAAAAACAGCATGGAGCTCCATGCTCAAAAACTCCCCTCCTTAGTTCCAACAAAGCAACATTGGTCCTCTTCTCAAAGGGAGCTCTGAGCCCAGCAGTGAATGAAAACCTTCTTCACAAAGCGCAGGCTGCTTAATTTCCACCCCACTTCTGCAGGAAGGGGCTGCAGGCTGGAGGGATGGGGTCTTCAAGATCAAAACACAGCCTATCAGAACCTTCAGAGCAAGCTGTATCCCCCAGCCTGCCCAAGGGAAAACTTCCAACCAATCAGAGATAAACTCCAATCCTGTGAAAACAAGTGGGGGATCTTGCTGCATACTGTAGCATCCATGGTAATACAGAGTCTGCAGTAAACCGAGGGGGATGTATGATACATTCAAACCAACTGGGCGGACAGAACCTTTGCTTCCCCAGCAAGATAATGGCCTATTATAATTCACGTCCTGTATGGATATTTGTAAGGATTGAGAGCCCGTTTCCAGTCCCATGTACGTATATGTATGTTTTTATTTATATAGCGCCATTAATGTACACAACGCAGTAATACAGGTGACAACCATATAAATAACATATAGCTACAAATAGCAGCTCATGCAGGCAGAACATGACGGCTTCTCCTACGTGTAAAACACTGCTGAATAAAACAGAAATATTAACCTTCTCCCATTACACTGATAAAGGTCCCGAGTGGATGGAAACGCTGGCTTCACCAATAGCTATTCTAAGTACAGTATGTTTTTGGGAGGGAGAGAGGGGGCTGGGTCGTGTCATAGTTATTATTTTTATTCCTAATTAAAGTTCTTTCCAAAATGGCTTTTTTTAAATGATCACTGCCGTCTAATTATTCCTTTGCCGTTGGTAAAGTGTTATAAAAATGTAGTAGTATTATTCTTAATTGAAAACAGCACACTCGTCTTAAACACAGGTACAACGCTCTTATTCACGGGTACAACGCTCTTAAACACGGGTACAACGCTCTTAAACACGG
>WSYH01012584.1:0-18611 GCA_036426205.1 Ascaphus truei | reverse complement strand
AGTCTTTAGATGAGCAGATAGGACTTCGTTCATAGGAAGTGGGACATAAAATTAAAAAAGAGATATTTAGTGCAACATAGCTTATACAAATTACACAGACATAGATTGGCAAACTGGTTGACCATAATGACAAGACAGACAGACACACAAAGACAGATAAACACAAAGCAAAGCTAATGATAAAAATTAGTTTAATATAACTAAGTAAGTAAAAATGTTGAACAAAATCTGGAACGTCGCTCCAGTGGGTTAAAACCTGAATAACACTCACAGGACGGCAGATGGTTAATGGCAGTGGACTGGTGTGGACTGTTCTCCACGTGTAGAGGGTCCGCAGAGTGCTCTGGAAGCCGTGCGATCCTTCTGTATCTCCTGGTTGGCAAGAACCGGAAATGGGAAATGACGTCTCCGCGTGGGGCCAGAACGGTAGTGACGTCACCGGATGTGGGTCAAAGCCTGGCAAATCTCCAACGAAGCCGAAGGAAACGGCGATCCGTGCCTCAATGTCTCTATCACTAGCCACAGCACTCAGCGCTTGTACTGCTTGTCCAAAAAAGTGTCCAAACTCAATAATGGCCCTACGCGTTTCGTGTGTCTAAACACACTTCCTCAGGGGCTTAGTGATAGAGGGACATTGAGGCACGGATCGCCGTTTCCTTCGGCTTCGTTGGAGATTTGCCAGGCTTTGACGCCACATTCGGTGACGTCACTACCGGTTCCGGCCCACGACGGAGAAGCCATTTCCGGTTCTTGCCAACCAGGAGAATACAGAAGGATCGCACGGCTTCCAGAGCACTCTGCGGACCCTCTACACGTGGAGAACAGTCCACACCAGTCCACTGCCATTAACCATCTGCGTCCTGTGAGTGTTATTCAGGTTTTAACCCACGGAGCGACGTTCCAGATTTTGTTCAACATTTTACTTACTTAGTTATATTAAACTAATTTTTATCATTAGCTTTGCTTTGTGTTTATCTGTCTTTGTGTGTCTGTTGTGACATAGTCCAAAGATGTTAGGCAGCTTTCTGCCCCCGTTTTAGAGCAGAAAGTGCAGAATAGTTAATGACTTTTCCACAGCTTCCCATTAACTCAGGCAGCTGGATGGAAAATCCAGACCACAGATTACAATGGCTCTAGTTCTCCTCACCTGCCTCTTAATCACATGCACAGGTACTTAGAGCAGAGAGGTTTTGCATTTCACTCTCTCTCCTGGAGCCTGGGGCTGGGTGTCGCTGCTCCCCTGCATCCAGTATCGGGTTGACGGCCCCTCCACGTATACAGTACCAGAGGATTTGCTGGACCTCCACGAACAGATAAGACACAAACAAATGGTTACGCTGTTGCAAAAGAAAGACTGTACTGTATCTTGTGACCCTAAATGAGAGAGCATTGTTTTAGCTGGGGAACCAGTTTAGTTGGCCAGCAGCTGTTAGAGAGACTGATTCTGATGTGTAGTTAGATCCCTGAAAGGGATAGGATTTTGCTTATATGATTTTGGTTTTATTTCTTGAAATAACAGTGTGGGAAATATGGTAACACTGAAATTGTGAACTGCTGAATGAAAGTATCTGAGTACTCTAACCTTACATGTTAAAGCTGCAGTACCTTACTTGGATGAAATAAAGCAGGCAGAAGCCTGAGTTAAGCAGCATAATACTTTGCATGATCTGTTTGTTGTATAATTAACCCTAGAAGACTGTGTCGGAAGACCCAGACAGACGTCAGCACTACAAAGAGGGGCGTTTGTCACATATGGTGGAGAATGCGGGCAGACACTAAAAAGTCTGTGGGTTTGCAAATAAATGCGGGGGTTTAAAATGGCCGCGAGCTGAACTAAAGTACAGATGCTATGAGTGAAGTCTGTCCCACTGTGTATATCAGTTGTGCTTCTAGCATACACAGAGAATGTGCGAAGGTGGATGCAATAGCACCCTGAACCCAAACAGAAAACCAAAAGTGTTTTGTGAAAAAAAAAATTTGCATCTAGCAAGTGCTGTTTGTAAAGCTAATGCCTTTTGCTGAAGTGAGTGAATTTGCAGCTAGCAAGTGCTGTATGCAGTGCTGAAGTGAGTGAAATTGCAGCTAGCAAATTGTCCCTGCGGGTTTCTAAAATGGCCGAGTGAAATGTTTGTTGTGTAATGTACGTAACCATACAAAACAGTGTCCCTTCAGGCCATACTATGATCACGACCCTGGAGGGAGAGCCGTACCCACAGATGAATTTAGTATGCGGGGCTGTCGTGAAGTAGGTCACATGGAAGATGTGGCCCCAAAATTTCAAAGACAAACAGCTGCAAAAGCAAGCACGTCCTGTGAGTGCAAGCAGCAAGATGTGGAAGCTGATACCATGAGCGGGTGCCCAGTACCACTGATATCTCTGGAGCTAATAAAGCAAAAAGAAAGAAAACTGTTCCTCAAGTCACAGGGGAATGAACGGCCACTTGAACCTGCACTGTCAGGACATGCGTCAGAAAGCGCCGAGATGAGCAACAGCCCATAGGGCCTGGCGCAATCATCCCAGAATGACGACCAGCCTAGAGATGACAAAGGCTACTGCTACCACATAGGCAGAGAGCCAAGCGAATCAAAGAAAACAAGAACTGACTGGAAACTATGCTATGAGATGTCCCAGAAAGATGTGCAAAACTTCATCACAGAGTTAGGGGTTCTCGGCAAGAGGCTAGCGCGCTTAAAGCAGAGCTGGAACTCTCACGCCATGAGGTCTACGTCGCAGCACAGAGCTGTGTACATTGAAGGAACCTATGAGAATACCCTGAGTAATTTAAAGACGTTAAAAAGAGAGATGTAGATCTGACACAGAAAAATTCAGACTTGACTGACCAGATCAGTGAAGGTGATGAGAAGCTTCACCAAGCAGAAAAGTGGAGAAGCAATTGATCCAGGAAAGTTAGAAATGCAGGAAGCACTGCAGAATACAGAATCAGCGGCGATCCAGGCGACACAAACTGCAGAGCTCCAAAAAATGGAGGCGCTGATGCAAACCCAGAGCAAGCACCAGATAGAGGTGAAGACCCTGAGGGAGGTCTGGCACGATCAGGTTGAAGAGCTGCAGAAGCAGATGGCTGAGCGCGAGATACAGTGCGCCAGAGAGAGGAGATCTCCGTCGTCAGGTGGTCTGCCTGACATTGCGCTATGAAAGCGAGATGGCCGATATCTACAAGCAGCTGACCACACGGCAAATGAGGGGGCCGGCTGCAGCTGGAGCTGGACAAGACCCAGAAGGAGCACCTGCAGCTGCAGGTCAAGAATAGAGAAATGAAACAGAGTTAAACCTCGCTCTGAAACAGATGACGGACATGGGAGAAGCGGTAAGTGGTCAGTCGGGCTATACAATCCTACACTCCTAACCAAGCAAGCTGTACGTTCCTATACGTGTATCTTCAATGCTGTTGCAATATTACGATTTGCTATAAGATGAAGTTGGAGAAGAGATTCCAAGGCTAAAAGAGACACGGTCACATACGAGACCAGGGAACGTTAAACTCAATGCCTCACTGATGACAAAGAGGAAGGAGAAAGAATTTACTTTGATTGTGCTGCTGTTATTCCAGAAACAGATAGGCACCCTCCTGAGAATATTCTCCCTGATCTGGGATTCAAAATCCAGATCCCTCCAATTTCATTTACGTGTCCAGAAGATTATCAAACTAGTGGACACACCCAGGACACCACAGAAGATGTTTAGCCAAGTGGGTGGCCAGTTCCTGAAAACACAAACTTGTTGACAGATCCTGATGACGTGGTTATATGGACTAGTTGTACAGAGGCAACTAGGTCTCCAAAACCCAAAGCCTGGTAATGGCCCAAAAGGGAAATCAAAGATTGAAAAGAAAAACACGAAGGTTAACACGGCGCCTGAATAGTTCCATACTCACCATCTGGACCACACTGTGGAGCCAAGGAGAATCCGGTCCAAGGGTCTCATCAGTAAGCAAAGAAACGTCCAGTCATTTGCAGGTTGCAGCGGGCTATGAAATAAAGTCAAAGGATGCAATAGACTGGAAGTCAAAAAAAAAAAAAAAAATATGTTTGGGGGAACTGACCGATTTAATTTTTTTTATTACACGTGTGGACTATGTCACGGACACTTAACTATGCAAATAAGCATTTTGTCAATATACAATGTTATATTGGTTCTCTGTGTTGAAAATGTAGCTAACTACAAATTATATACAGGGTTGATGGCCCTAAGATTACAAGGCTGTAGTATAAGAAAAAAAATATTGGTTGCTTACAATATGAAAAAAAAAAAAAAAAAAAAAATGCCCTTTTCGTTGGTAAATTTATAATGAGGTTCATATTCTAGAGTAGAAAAACCCAGGGAGTAATAGAAATTGTCTGGTTTGTGAATATATTTAGCAGATCCTGGGTTTGTAAGAATGTGTGCTAGACATTTATTTTTCAAATAGTTCCCTAATAGAGAGCAACAAAAAATAGTTTGCCAAGTATAGTCTCTTAGACAGAAACCTATTGTCCATAATGCCGTGGAAAAAGTTCATATTCGTGTCATGTGAATACTTAATGTTGTACTGAGGAGTTAGCTCAAGTATTTCAGGTAGGACGCTCACCCCAGTGAGGTCCATGGCCGCTCACCGTAGGTGTGAGCTGGGGGAGGGGGATATGTGACATAGTCCAAAGATGTAGGCAGCTTTTCTGCCCCGTTTTAGAGCAGAAAGTCAGGAATAGTTAATGATCTTTTCCACAGCTTCCCATTAACTCAGGCAGCTGGATGGAAAATCCAGACCACAGATTACAATGGCTCTAGTTCTCCCTCACCTGCTCTTCTAATCAATGCACAGGTACTTAGAGCAGAGAGGTTTTGCATTTCACTCTCTCTCCTTGGAGCCTGGGGGCTGGGGGTCGCTGCTCCCCTGCATCCAGTATCGGGGTTGACGGCCCCTCCACGACGTATCACAGTACCAGAGGATTTGCCTGGACTCCACGAACAGATAAGACAAACAAATGGTTACTGCTGTTGCTAAAAGACTGTGTACTGTATCTGTGACCCTAAATGAGAGCATTGTTTTAAGCTGGGGAACACAGTTTAGTTGGCCAGCAGCTGTTAGAGAGACTGATTCTGATGTGTAGTTAGATCCCTGAAAGGATAGGATTTTGCTTATATGATTTTGGTTTATTTCTTGAATAACAGTGTGGGAAATATGGTAACACTGAAATATGTGAATGCGTGAATGAAAGTATCTGAGTACCTCTAACTTCACATGTTAAAGCTGCAGTACTACTTGGATGAAAATAAGCAGGCAGAAGCCTGAGTTAAGCAGCATAATACTTTGCATGATTCGTTTGTTGTATAATTAACCCTAGAAGACTGTGTCGGGAAGAAACCCAGACCGAGTCAGCACTACAAAAGGGGCGTTTGTCACACTGTCTGTCATTATTGTCACCCAGTTTGCCAATCTATGTCTGTGTAATTTGTATAAGCTGTGTTGCACTAATATCTCTTTTTTCATTTCATGTCCCACTCCTATGAACGAAGTCCTATCTGCTCATCTAAAGACTAAGAGACTGTTGATCATCTTGGGACTTGAGCTATCTCTACTGGATATCCAGGATTCCACTATTTGGACTCATTAGGCGGGTATCTCTTTTTGTTTTATGCTGTTTATTCTGATTGACCATCAGTTTACCATCAGGCTGCCTTTCTACCACTAGGCTCACCCTCTAAGCAGGGTATATGTCTAATTCCCATTAGCGCTACTTTACATCACTCTTCTTTTTCGCAAGTGCTGAGGCCAATATGAACCTAGCGATTGGGCCATCTGTTATACCCCTGGAATCCCCTCACGGAAACCTCTGTGGGAATATGTGTCCTTTGTTGTGAACTACTTTGTTCAGCTTGCATATCTGCGGGTACTATCTGAAGGACAGCCTTGCTACAACAGAATAAACGGGAACAGCCATATACTTCTACTATGTACTCAGGAATATATCAATTATAGGTGGGACTCCTCTACTATTAGTCCTGCCGGAACCTGAGTTCTAGAATCTTCTCACTGAGTATTATATATACTATAATTGTGACATCATATCACCAGGCACAAAGCGGATGTGGCTCTGCCACGCCACCCAGTACCACTTGATTGGAGAGGATGTTACATCATATGAGCCCACAACATTTACCCTCTAAAGCCGTTAACCCTTGCACTAACTAGAACTGTAGTTCACCAAGGGGGGGGGGCTACAAAAAAAGAAAAAAGTAGTCAGGTATAATAAAAGAAAAATACTGCGTTGAGTCAGATAATACCAGTGCACTGCCAGTCTCCCTTGCAGCACAGAGGTTAGAAAAGCAGGACTTCAATAATGAATCATTCTGAAGGAATTAAAAGAAAGAGGCATAACTTCTATAACACTGTACCAGTGCACACACAGTACCATTGATCTTTCGCACCTGCGTGACAGTATCGCATATCCACAGTCAAACAAGTTTCTGGTTTGGCATTGTGGTCAGAGCCTTACAGAAAAAGTCATTTTCTCACAAAGGACCTGAATGATGGGAGTTAATTATTTACTATTACTTGCATTGTCGTTTCTAGCACTGTGTTGACAGTAGCGCACAATCAAAAGCTAAGCATCAGCCTCCCCCTTAAGGCGGCCTAATTTTATTTTGTGTAAATGATGTTTCCTTTGCTAATTTCCTGTAACTTTCTGTTTTGGAAAAATAGGATGCCAAATACTAACAAAACTCGATAAACACTGCCAGTTGCTCACAAGGCCCCCCTTGTTACAGAAATAGGCTAATACTTCAGTACAGGAACATACATTAACAGGGGAGGGTGCTAGGCTCCGACCATGCCTGGTATTATTAGGCTTGATTATATGAGGCAGGATGTGAACTCCTCTCCTTAGAACTTTGTCTTCAGCATTTGTGTTTGCGTGTGAAGGTATGTATGAATATGTAGCGGTGTTTCCCCACCTCTGGGAGATTTGCCCTGCTACCAGGTTGTAGTGCTGGTACCTGCTGGCTTACAAGGATACGAGTTTGTCCGCGGTGGTAGTGGGGACATTAGGACAGGATTCTGGGGTAGATGATGGTTTTTATCTCATTAGTGTCAGCGCCTCCATCTCTTACAGGCTCCAGGGATGAAGCAATCCCTGCATGAGAACTACCACTATTCCCCTGATAGATTGCACTCACAAGGCAGGAGCATATTTATAACAGGAACACTTTATTCGCTCTCTGCATAAAGCATATACAGGATACACTGGAACACTGCACACACTAGGCCTCCCCAGACTCAGGATGTGTCCCTGCTGACTCGCACCCCCGGCCTTGGGCACCAAGGGCGGTACTTGCTCTTCCCTGACTACTTATTAGAGTCAGAATATCAGTCCCACCTCCCCTAGGGGAGGAATAGAAGGTGGCCAGAGCCCTGCACACACTCTTCTAGGACATGTCCCTCTCAAGGGAGCAACAGACTGCCTAAATTTGTCTACTATTTATGAGATTAAACAGCTGATTCAGTCTCAGCATCCCACAGAGCAGACGGACAGAGGACAGAGGGTTTGAATGCTTTTTCAGTAACTGTTTTGGACTTCTGTGTGCTTTTGTGCTAGCTCTCTGCAGCCTACACTTTATTTGTATTGTATTCTGTGGGGTCTGACTGGTCATCTGAACGGGAGGGAAGGCTTAGGGAAGTATCTCTGGACTCTTTGGGACCGGGGGAATGGGCCAGATGAAGAGGTAGTTCCTCGAAAAGTTGTCCCCCTGGCATACTTTCTTTTCTCAATGATGTGTTTATCCTAATGTTTCAAATGCTCGGTGGTGTTCATTAATACACCACACCGGGTGGGAGCTTTATAGAGTACTTCTGATCTATACCAAGTGGGTCCTGAACATAGGTCACACTCATAGGTTTTATTTATGTTTGACAACCTAGTGAGGTATATCGCAGACCTTAGCACCGATCACTCTATGCAACAGCACTGGAGACACCTGTGGGTTCAGAGTATCTATTAAATTAAATGTTGATATACTCGGAAATGTAATTTGTTTACATATCTTTACTTAGCATATTGTGCTGTTTCCATGGAAGTTCGTGGAAGTAGCTCACTATTCAATATCCATCGCATGAGCACTTCCAAACAGGCTGAGGCACTATATTTGATATAGATTGTGAATGTGCCTTGCGGAAGACCTCTGTATATATTATGTATTAGGCTTCCAGCCTTTCCCTAGCTACACAGTAGCCTTTTAACTTAACTCCTATTCCCTGCGTCGTCTTTAGGGACCTTTATATTAATTTGTATAATTGTTTGACTCTTGACGATTTGAGTACCCCATCTGGATGTATTTATCTCTGTATATATCTAGCATGTGAGTGTCGCGACACTGTACACCTATCACTCACTAATGCTTTAGTGAGTACTTCCCCTTGAGTCACGATCCATTCAGTGTAGGTATACTTTTAGTGTCTGTCCGGTACATATCTGACAGGACTATAGTCATCTATACTTCCATACCTCACTGAGGCATAAGCTAAACACCATCCTGCATATGCCAGTTAGTTAGGGCTCCTAGAATCATATGGCAACCAGTCTAGTTCACAGGACTGGGAGATAGCTATTTAATTCTGTGTTAAGTGTTTTGTGTTTCCCCTAACCCTACATTTAATTAAAGGTTTATTTTATTTATTTCATTCCATCACTTTACGAGTGCTTGTTCCAAGGGGTCCTTTTTTGCCTAGGCAAGTACATTTATGTTACTAGTTCACTTACCCTTGGCACCGTTTCTAAGACAGTAGCTAGAGCTCACTCCCCCACTCCCCCTCCTCTATTTATTATATTAATGTTTCATGTATTTCTTTTTCCCTTCCCTTCTTTCCCTCACCCCCCATCGTTGAGACATTATTCCCATTGTGATATTTCATTTGTTTTTGCCAATACACTTGCTTTAATTCCGGTTTATCAATATGTCATTAAATTCATTCACTATTATGACATTTGCTTTCAGTAGATCATTTGCCTTTAGACAGAGAGTGCTGGTACTTCATTGGTTGCCTAAATTTGGGTGTGTGCCCTTAAGTACCAAAGGGAGGGTCCAAGGTCTGGGCCCCCTATTGGGCAGAACAAGGCCTTAGCCCACCTCCTCCCTGTCACTCAAGGGAGCTGCTGCTGGTGGGGAAAACCCTGGATTGGACCTAACACTGCCTGCCCCTTACCAGGATTTACATGTCTGGCAGGGCAGATTAGTAGCCAAGCCAGGCATGGCTACAAATAATAAACCTCACAGAAGTTGTAGGCTGGGATTGTAGAAAATTACTTTAACGTGCCTTTTATGTGCACACGACCCACATTGGTTTTGTGTTGTTTTTTGTGTTCTTTTGCAACACATCCGCAGAAGGGCGGAGCACTACTTTCGCTCTCAGTACAGTGCAAAAAGGTAGTATACCCGCAAAGTCAGTACATGGATGTTCCCAGTTAGTTACTTACTTCAGTACTCGTTTTGGTTCAGTGTCACTTTTTTCAGCAAAAACTTGCACAGAAAAAAGTGCTCCACTCTGGCCCCTCTGATTCTCTAAAGTGGTAAGCTATCAGTGTCCTCGGTGACAATCAGGTGGACGTCACCCAAGGGCCAGCACGTTAATTTCCTTTATGGCTGTACATCATGTCCCGCCAACCCTAATCACACAAGTAAAGTACCTGAGACCTGTGCTGTAGCACTAGAACCGCAAAGTAATAAAGACCAGGGTAACAGGCCTCTTTCTAATACAACCAGGGGCTCAGCGCAACAATACGACTCTTAATACTGCAATACCAGTGAAGCTGGTAGCTATATGTGAACAAGTAATTACACTTGCTGGTACCAATGGGGACTTTTAATACAATGATGAGCAGGCTGCTGGCCTTACATGTCACTTCATGAATGCCCTACTGCCCCTATGTTCTAAACTTTTTAAGAGAGACGTGTCCACACTTTATTCTGTAGAACTGTACACGGGCAGCAACCAAACTGCTGTATCACTTGAGCAGTGGAAGTTCTTTAGCAAAGCACCATACAGGTGCCAAACGCATGCATCACAAAATGGAGACTCGGATCATAATCAAAGCTCTTTAATGACAAACCAACCACAAATCAGTGGAAATTTCCACTGTGAAATAAAAAGCTATTGCACGTGAACAGTATGTGACCGGTATTTGTTTTGGCAACCCTTAATTCTTAAAGTTACACGTATACTGCAATATGTTTTGGGCAAGTTCATGGCAAAATAAAGTGATACCGGATCTGAATGAAGGAGCGCTATAATCACATTAAAAAAAGGTAGGCACCAATTATCACAATATTATTGATTGCGTCAAACACACTTCTTTGTATAACTGGCAGAAATAAGGAGCACTCTCCCTAACTGTCATGTAACAACCTTTTGAATTCTACATTCCAAACTATACGAATGTTCTCATTGGTTTCACAAAATATTACACCATGGTCTATACACATCATACTATGGATTAAGGAGACTGGGCTCTTTTGCATTACCCCCTTGAAATGCCTTTTTTTTTTTTAAAATGTAGTCACGGTGAGTGGTGTACACAAATATAAACAAATGAAAAGACTGAAAGACTGAAGACCACATATATATATTACATATATATTATTTATATATATATATACATCAAATACAATAATATATATTTATATATATATATATATATATAATATATATATATATATATGGTACGGGTATCCCCTGTGATACAGACGACTACTGAACTGTGCAACCTGTGTAGCTCTCAGGAGCCTAAGCCTCCGCGGGGATGGAGCCTGGGGTACAAACATATAATACGCATCTGTGGGTGCAGCGCGCCTCCACCTGGGAGGGATCCCAACGGAGTGGGAGGAGGCCCTCACAGAAACAATCACATTAAGCAAACAGTTGTAAAAAGAACTGGCTTTACTGCATAGCATGTACTATCATAAATCAACAGGTGTCCCTCCTCTAGAGGGAGACCACTGACTACTGCGTCTCGCAGGACGCTCCCACACTCACACCGGGTGATCCACCCCATGTCCAATAACCCCACACAATATGTCCCGCACCCTTAAGGGAGAAGATATGTGTGACTGCGAAGCCACTAGTCCCGTAATAATAAATATGTAGGATCGTTGGTGCACTGTTGAGGTTCCCTGCCGAGCACTCCAGTGCCCGGCTGCCAAGGACTTCACAAAGGTCCGGAGGTTTACGAATCCGGAACTACCGTCCGGGGCGATCCCACCCGGATGACTACTGCAGCGGCAGTGGAGGTCTGAGCCCAAACCTCTGGATGGACGCGCAGCGTCCGCGTGTCCTTACTGACTCTGTGTAGTAAGGGGCAGGTCCCTAACTGGGCCTTTCCCTACCAACACTCAACCTGGTGACTCAGGGCTATCTGGGGCCTAGGGGGCTGCTGGCCTAGTGCAGGGAGTCACTGATCCTGCACCCTACCTCCTCCCCTAGCGCTCCTGGCGCCGATGACTACGTGCTCAGAGCCCCGAAATGTATCAATCCCTCTGTGCAGGGAGTATCACTGTAGTCCTATTGGCTCCTGGCGTCACGTGGGGCGCTAGAGGCTCATGGGACTTGTAGTCCCTTCAAGAGCCTGTCCTGGTAGGCTAGGGTTCGCGCGCTTGCTGCTCGCGCATGCGCAACTGTCCCGGCCAAGATGCGGCGCCATGCACGGGAGCCGCCGAGAGCCTTAGCGACGCGCCCGCGGCCCTGACAACCGGCCGCTCGATCCCCGGCAACCTCCGCTCCGGTTCCCCGTCTGCCCCTCCACCCCTGCAATCGCCGACGGGTCCGCCGTGGGCTCGGCGGCACCTCGATCGCCAGCCAGGTGAGAGAGGGCGACGGGCAGAGGGGGACTGGCTACATCTATATATACAAACCACACACCACACACACACAATCTATATGCTTGAGAAAGGCCCACTGGAGGGACCGAAACATCGTTTTTGTGTCTTCTATCAAATATAGGAAATGTATGATTTAGTTACCTGCGTGCTGTCCCTTGATGTCGTGTTGCAACCGGTATCATATGGTCTGTTATTGCTTTATGGGATAAGCACCAAAACTTATTTACTTGCAATGTGTGTGCCGGCTGTGATTGGATTAATAGAATATATAATTCTTGAACACTTGTATAAAGCCAACAATTAAAAAAAGAGGCAGCTCGATTTTTTTCAAATAGAATTTGAAAAGATTTGCTGCCCATGGTTGCCAACAATCCTCTCAAAAGTGTTGTAGTACAGTAGCTTTAACAAATTGAAGTGTGCCAACGAACACGTACGTTTAAATAGATCAATCTGGCGATGACATGTCATGGAACAAGAATCACATTTCTGTTTGACCCCCCTTCTGCTTGTCAGCTCCTTAAATTCAGCTGCATGTATTTGTTCCAACACACACACACCGTTGCCTGTGTATGTATCAATATGTGCCCTTTCTGCTGTGAGAAGGTAGCCAGTGAGTTGCTACAGCAACCTTGAGATTCTTCTCAGAATGGGCTTTCTGGTCCCTCCCCACTGTTTGTTTCCAGATAGTCTGTCCCAAGACTATTCCCTTTACCCACATTCCGCTCACTCCTTTTCCACTTTGGAGACCGTGAGTACAGCACCCATCTCTGTTACACCCCTGGCAAGGCCAATTCTTTTCACACTGCCCTTAATACGAAGCACCTAGAGAGAAGCACTCTCTCAACACCATTACAATCCACAAGGACCTGTACATACTGCTCCTTTCCTAAAAGTGAAGAAAATATAACCAGGACTTGGTGTGAGTGGAAAGGGGTGGGTTGAAGCTATCTGGGTTCATTCTACCCTAGACATGAACCTGGTCCAGAATAGTGATAATACATTTTTTTTCAAAAGTTTACATTGCATTAATAAATACTTTCACCATGAAGTTTGATAACGGAAAGATGAATTTGGTAGGGTTTGATTTATTTTAGTGTGTTGTGTGAGTGAACCCTGCCTTCCTCTTCCACGAAAAAAGGCCTCCACTTTATGCTCTGTTTCCTGGGAAGAGTATGTGTCTAAATTAGCAGACATCTGGAGCAGGGCCAAAAGCAAATATGTGTCACAGGAGACTCCTGTGGGGTTAGGATCTCGGTGGCCGACCGAACGAGCGTCGTAGGGGTCACAAGCAGGGGTCCGAGGCAGGCGGCAGGTAGCGAAGTCAGGTAACAGCAGGGGTCCGAGGCAGGCGGGCAGGTAGCGAAGTCAGGTACAAGCAGAGGTCGGCACGAGGAGACTGGACAGACAGGCGGGAGGACAGGGACTGAGACCGGGGAGCAGGAACAAACAGGGACAAGCCAGATTACTAGCAAGGGCTGTTTAGCTGTGAACAGACTCCAATACAGGTACAGGTACTGGAACGATCAGGAATCAAAGACATGAGCAATACTGAAGGGTCTGACTTCAAGCAAGGCAAAAACAACAGGAAGGAAGCAAGCTATAAAGGACAGAGACAAGCAAACAAGAAGACAGGACAGGAAGAGGAAACCAGAGCCAAGCAGAAGGGCGAGCAGCACCCCAGTGGACAATGGAAGATATGGCTAGGCAGGCAGGTCTATGGCGATCATGAACATTACTCCTCCCCTCTCAAGAGCGGGGGGTGTTCCCGGACGATCACTCCAGGCTCTCCCGGAGGCTTGATGAAACGGCGAACTCAAGGTGACCCACCTACTGGTGGCTTGTCAGTGGCAGAGGGGGTACCCCACAGGTCATTGGCGGCGGCAAGGGACACTCCGAAGGGTGTGCTTCAGACCCAAAAGCAGGCGGCAGGAGATATCAGGAAAGTGGGCAACAAGGACGGGTGCCAGCTTTGTCACATTGAGTCAGTGGGGACACAGAAGTTGGCTCACCAATGTTTCTCCTCTTGCGACTGCCGTTTGTGGTCAATCAACCAATGAAAGACCAGCTATTGAGTTCAGTCTCTTGAAGCTGTCCATTTTGCACTTCTTTTCCCACTAAAGGCAGTTGTCAGTTTACAGCTTCTGCATTTTCTGATCTGCTAGCTGCCGGTACGTCCTCCCTGGGCCTTGTCCAGCTCCAGCGCAGCCGAACTCTTTCCCGGGGGCTGTGTTGGTTCCAATAAATTTGCAGGCATACGGCCATTTTGACTCATAGCGCAGTATCGGCCCGAGCCCTTGACGGCTGCACACCTTCTCTCTATCCTCCTTTTTGCCCCGCCCCCAAAGCTGTGTCTTGAGCCTCGTGAGTGCGCCTGCCAGCGCTAGTGAGGTTGCTAGAAGATGTGTGTTCAGATGGCAGCTTTAGTCTTCCATCTTAGGCGTTGCTGCAATTTCCACTCTCAGACGAGGACCCCGGTGAGTGTTTTGCAATTTTCCACTCAGGGGTTTCATCTCTTTATGTTGTCATTTTGAGGTTGCTTCCATGCATCCCTACATTACGTCTTGAGCCTGACAATTCCTTTGTCAAGGTCTCCAGCTGCCTGCATTTTCCAGGTCCTTTCTCCTGGGTGTGGGTACTGATGCTAGAGATGGAGCGAGTTCGTCTGATCCTCAACTATTGTTCAGTCTCGGACCGCTTTGTGTTCCTCTCATTATAGGGTTACCTGGGCTCTAGCTTCCTCCTCCACGAGAGGCTTCTGGTTATGCTCAGTGTGACCTTCAGTCCTCCATGCGTTCTTTGGGGAGACGACTGGGTACTCAAATTACTTCTCCGCATCTTTATCGGTAGGCAGTCTTGGAACCTTTTTACTGCAGAACTCGCTGGCTTTTCTTCAGCATTCACCTTATTCCTCATTGTGTCTGACAGATGTGCACGCAGTTGAGTCTGAGCTGAATCTGCAGGCAATTTTCTGTTGTGTGTGCCGCATCCAAGGGAGAACGTACTTGCACTGCAGGATGTCTCTCTGCATTTGCAGTGGCTAGTCGACATTCTACCACTATTCTCCGTGGTCAAACTGTTTCTATCTCTCTCCTAATCCTTCATGTGAGGACGTGTTTTTATCTCCTTCCACTGACTTGGACAATAGAGATTCTTGCACTCTGGTTTACCATTCAAACTGCTATTTAACCCTTCGACGATGTCGCTCTCAAAGGACGTAGTTCTGTGCTTGGAAGTGGCTGTCTTCTCCTCAGAGCTTGACCAAGTTTTGCGCCAACTTGAGCCATGAAACCTGGTATGCGCATTATCACAATGTAGGCCTGCTCAAGGTCTTACTTGACAGGATTACCCTTGTCCCTCTCCAAATGCTCTCTTTCTTTCTCCTGGAGAAACACTTTAGCATTGCTGAAGAATAGACATGTCTTTGTAGTGCAGTCTACTTGGCTTCTTGCTCTTACGTCTAAACGTTCATTAAAGACAATCGACAAGCGATTTCTGTGCAGCTTGAAGCGTCTGAGTAGGGGCATCTTCTTTTCTTCCACTATCTTGGATACGTGTGGGATTGGCCTTAAGCAGTGCAGATATCTCTTCATCTCAAAGGCAGAATCTGAGGTTAAAATTTCATTCTAATGTCTTCTGAACTTCCAAGTAATAATGCATCCCTTCTTTTCTTCTTCTTTCCTTGCTTTGAGAAGTTCTGAAGAATGAATCAGTGGTACTGTGTTCCACATTTACCCTGCTCAAGACTTTTGAGTGGGAGCCAGAATTAAATTCACACTTCCCACGAAACCAGTAAAGAGGAGAATGTGTTTTTAAAAACAGAAGCATGTAGAATGAACAACCGGACTATTAGGCACAAGAGAGACCAACAAGATAGGGAGCTGGCCCTTTGAGACTGTTAGCTCAGTCACCAGAGATTTATAAATGCAAGGAAAAAACATAAGACAGAGGAAACCTGTAGTTATATCTGCACTCTTGGGATCAGGTGAGGGGATATCCTCATATAGACAGAGAGGAGAACCTGCAGGTTAATTGATCTTAGGCATCAGGCGTTAGGGATATCATATAGACAAAGAAAAACCTGCAGTGAATCTGAAACTTTAGCTATCAGGCATAGCAATATCATAGAGCAGCAGAAACTTGATTTTAGATCTGAAACTTTTGACAATCGGACATAGGATATACAGACAGGAACCCTGCGTCAAATCTGAAACCTGTGATATTCAGGTTTGTGTAGGGCTAAGGCGGGGGGATATCATATGTTGCAGAGCAGAAACAAACTTTAGGGGAACTTGCGAAACCTGAAACCATAGAACACATATATGAGAACAACTATAGATGCAGAAAATCAAAGCATTGGCAGCAACAAAATGGGAGCACTTTTGTCTTTTGAAATGGGACCCTGTGAACAGCAGTGGTCCAACCAGGGAAAGCGTAATCAAGGCAACCGTCTTAAATAGGAAATGTGAGGTCTGAAAATCTGCAGTGGCCCACCACAATGCAGAGGGAACAATTCTGGTCCAGGTAATGAAAGTCTGAAAATGGCAAAAACAGTATGCAGGGAGGGTTTTCTTTTTTTGTAAAAGGGACTTCTTCTCAGAGAGAAAGTGGCACAAAAAAAAAACCCTGCACGAAACTTGCAGCAAACAAAAACCGTCAGGATCCAACTGGGATTTCAAAAAACAAAAAAAAAGTACTTATTCTTCTCCAAGCGGATGGGGTCTGCTGAAGACAGAAGGCAGAGAAGAAATCTGTTCCAGCGAGATCCAGAAGTGACCTTTGCTTTCGTCAAGCGGGAGACTCTGTGGCGGGTAGGATCTCGGTGGCGGAACAGACACGAGCGTAGTATGGGTCACAAGCAGGGGGGTCCGAGGCAGGGCGGGAGGTAGCGAAGGTCAGGTAAAAGCAGGGGTCCGAGGCAGGCGGGCAGGTAGCGAAAGTCAGGTGGTAACAAGCGAAGGTCGGCAACGAGGAGACTGGAACGACAGGACGAGGCAGGACAGGGATGAGACCGGGGAGCAGAACAAACAGGTGACAAGCAACAGATTAATAGCAAGGGCTTTTACTGTGAAACAGACTCAAATTACAGGGTAAGGTAACGGACAGGATCAGGAATCAAAGACGATGAGCCAATACTGAAGGAGTATGACTTCAAGCAAGGCACAACACAACAGACAGGAAGGCAAGCTCTAAAGGGACGAGAGAAAGGAGCAACACGAAGACAGGACGAGGAACCAGAGCCACCAAGAAGGCAGAAGCACCATCCCAAGTGGGCAGGAAGCTATATGGCTAGGGCAGGAGGTCTAGGCGATTTACTGACTATTATATGTCACTTGGTTCTTCACGCAGTGGCCATCATCACAAAACCACTCAAACCCTATGATCTACCTCAGTCCCCTTTCACACTGTCAAGTGCCCATTCCCCCGTGCCATTTTTTACTCCCCTCATCAATGTTCCCCTCTTCCTCCTGTAGCTCGATTTCCCTGTCTCTCTATTTGTCCTTACTGGCACATGTTTCTTCCCCTGACTAATGTCCTTGTATTGCTCCAGTTATACCACGCCCTTACCCAATTCTTTCCATTGCCAACACCAGAAAGTCTATGGTATCAAGGCAAAAGTTGCATAGATTGTACATTCTCCGTGGCAGGATTTCATTTCATATTGTCTGAGGTTTTCTATTCACTATTGATAATTCTCATGCATTGTATTTAGTACCATGGGGCGCTTTTTGTATTAAATAAAGATTACATACCAAAGATATGAACAATGATCGGGGGCCAAAAAAAAGTCACCTTGTCAAAGATGAAATCCTTTGGCTTTTCATTGAACTTTTTCTTTGGTAACAGAAGGCAATTCTTTTGCCCCAGAATTTGCTCTCATTTGGCCTTGTTACATATGACCCAAAGTTCTCTCAACCACCTCATGCTCTGGGTATGTGCTCATGTATATTTAACCAACTTTCTTTACCACCTGCCAGGCAGGCTCGACTGTGAACAGGAGTCCCAACGGGCATCACCGTGGCTCGGGACTCCCGCTGCTACCCCATACCAGCCATAGCAGGAAGTATTCCAACCAGCACCAATGAGGGCGCCATTATATCAGGTATCCTTGTACCTCTTGGTCTCTCCGAGCCGGTGGCAGGCCACCACCCAACTCATGCCCAGGACATGTACTCACCCCGTGTCATCAGGGTCCACAGCATTCGAGCTTTGCCCTACGGAGGTAGCCTATAGGACCTGTACACTAGGATCTATCTGCTGCATTGAAAAGCAATCGCCGATGGGTACCCCCAACCTTCGTCTGGGACATGATTACAGTCTCAATGCGTCGTCTCCTTCTTTGAGGACTTACACATAGACCATGTTCATAGTGGTTACTATGAAAAGGCGACGTGCTTATACGGAACCTATTTTACGTACATGGTATTGGAATACCCAGCTAGAGAAGGAGTGGTCAGTGAGTAAAGGACCCTATGACTGCCAGACGGGGAAATGGTAACCCCCCCATTTTGAGTTTGAATCAGGGGAACTTGGCTGAATTCACGGTGTCAGCGCCATGTGACCCGGGGCAAGTCACCCCATTCAGGCCACCCTTGTCTGAGATAGCAAAAACACCGATTATATGCTCATCTGCCAGTAGACTGTGTCGGGGAAACCTTTGCTCGATTTGCGGCGTACCGTTGCACTATACTGTAATTGTGAAAAACGGAAAATCACCATATATGAGGCTAAGTTGCATCACAATGCA
>WSYH01012583.1:0-18611 GCA_036426205.1 Ascaphus truei | reverse complement strand
GCTAGAAGGTGCGAATTCCCTGCTATGTTTAACATGGATGCTGTGGCGAGTTTTAAATTGGCGAGATGCGGCCTTCAGAAATGTGTTTTAAACAAATTCGCGCCTTTTTTTTCCTTTGCAATGGCCGCGGCGGCAGTTTTTTTCTGGCGAGGCAAAACGGAGACGCCAATCGCGCATTTTAATTGAGCGCGAACAGCCGCTAGATGCCGTTCGCGCCTCTCTGCATACGATATTTTTTAAAAACTGGCGAGATTGAGGTTCTCGCCAGTCCGCGAGTCGAGTTTTCAATAGAAAAAGAAAAATTGGCGCGTTTTTTCGGAAATCCCATGTTTCCTGCGTTTTCTGCGCGATTATCTCCAAAAAATTGCGAATTTCGAAAATTCGCTGCTCTCTGCATAGGCCCCATAGGCAGAAGGAGTGGCTGATTTATTAAAGGGACTGACTCTGATAACATTGACACTGAGTTTGAATCAGGAGAACCTGGTTCAATTCCGGTGCCGCTCCTTGGGTAGTCACTTATCTCCCTGTGCCTCAGCACCAAAAAACGGACTATAAGCTCTACGGGGCAGGCTGTCTGTAACATTCCTACGGCTGCGTACTGCGCGCTGTACTGCAATTGTGACGCGCTTGGAGTCCCATTGGAAAAGTGCCATTTAAAATATTAAAAATTATTAAGCTAGACCTTTAACAACGAAATGTCCTGAGAACGCGGACAGCTGACCCCTTCCTGTCTGCTGCAGACCCCAGGAGGCCCAGGCCGCTGGCAGGAAAGGGGGTTTTGCTTCTCTTGTTTGCGTGCACTGAGAAATCCACAGTGTGATACATTTATTGTTTTTTGTTGGAAGAGCGAGAACTTAGAAACAGGGATGCTTATCTTAATGAATATGCATATTTATCATCAGGAAATGGGGATTATTCACAGGCATATTACAAAGAAGTTTCAAACAAATGAAAGTCAAGGGACATTGAAAAGAATACATTGGTTGTTGTTTTGTTTTTTTGACTGCATTGCCAAGGATTGTGTACAGGGACAATTCTGAAGTCTGCATATAGTCCTGCATACATTGTGCAAAGAGAAGCATGCGGAAACACACAAGCATGATGTCGGACAGCGTGTGTCGGCGCACAATGCACACCCACCGCGTGTGCTAGCACGCGCCAACCCACTTACCCCCGCTCGGTCCCGCGCCCACAACTGTTTCAGCACCCGCAGCTGCTGGTTTGAAAGAGTTAAAGCAGCATTTGTTTTTTCGTTCCTGTAAACGTAAATGGGCGCTATAGAACGGTGGAGAGTAATCTCTACACTCCAGCCTCTCGGAATTCCGCTAGGTCACCGCCGTGTGGCACTCTCTCTGGCCCAGTATGGATTCCTGATGGACGTCAGAATATTCTTGTGATGTTTGGGGGGGGGGGGGGGTGGGGGGGAGTGACATTTGGTATTTACATTAGCTAGGCAGAGTTTTGAAGTGTGTAGTCCTACTCAGTACTGTTTATAGTGCAAGCATGTTCACTTTGTAGAGCATACATGTCGCGTGTTGCTCCACGTGTCGCCTTGTAGAGCTCGGTTGTAACCTTCGTTGTGTTCAGAACCTTGATCTAATCTGAATAAGCATGGAGACACAAAGAGCGATCCCCTGGTCACAACGCCAGCGCACGTCCCTGTTGACATTCACAGCGTGGTTCCTTCCTGCAAGTGAGGATCCATGCGGCGTCAGAGCGCCAGAGCAGCAGTGTGGATGCATGCAGAGAAGGACGTGGTACACCGGGCTACATTACACGAAACAAACAGAGCACCGCTACAATGAATCTGTTTCCATGCACAAGCGCCATGCTCTGATACATTCATTAAACAGCTGAAGCCTCTTTTTTTAAATCGGGGACGCAGTGTGGAGCCCCCCCACCCCACCCCCCCATTAATCCCAGCAGTGCGTGAGAAAGCTTGTGACATTAAAAGGGGTTATTTCTTTTTTTTTAATTGGGGACACTTCCCTGGGAAGTAGTTATTTCTCCGCAAATGCTTAAATCGGAAAGGGCTCTGGGATAAAATGGGCTTTTTTTTAAAACGAGAGTGTGTAACTGTTGTGTATGACTAGTGCAGCGGTGACCAACTCCCGTCCTCAGGCCACCAACAGGTCGGTATTAGGATATCCCTGCTTCAGCACAGGTGGCTCACCACTGATTGACCACCTGTGCTAAGCTGGGATATCCTGAAACCTGACCTGTTGGTGGACCTTGAGGCCTAGTTGTCCGCTCGTGGGACTAAGCATCATTTCTTCATCATATTTCGCCATAAAACTGTGTGTATGCTTCAAAGCTTTAAAGCGGCAAGTCCCACCTCACTAACAGCCCTCCGTGTGCCCCCATTTTCTTTTAGTAGCAGGGAAAGCGGCGTTTTCGGGAACGAATGGCTTATCTTCAGCTCTAGGGCCCCCCGGATCCTAAGATTCTTACCGGCGAAGTGTCACTTCCGGGTGTAAATGGCCATCCAATAAGGAAGCCGCGACCAATGACCGCGAGGCACCCTATTGGCCTGTGTGACGCGGTGAGATATGGCGGCCATTTTGTTTCGTTGGAGGGTTTTAAAACCATTAGCTTCACTGGTAAAATCTTGGGAACCGGGGGAGTTCGTGGAGCTGAAAAGAACTGGTTTCTGTTAAAAAAAATGGAAGGGGGGTGCGAATAAAAAGAAAATAATAAACAAGCAGCTGGGGATTGCTGCTATAAATCACTTATTCATGTTTAGGAGCAGAGACAAACCCTAACGCTTGCGAATACCTCCCAGATGGAGGGCAGACAGCGCCAGGCAAGTGCCTTCATTGGATGGTGGATTTGTGGAGGGCAAAACCTGCCCTGTTTTGAGTTTTCTTTTGGGTCAATTCACACAGTCCAGGTATTTGACCATTCTCTGCCACAGGTCCCAGCCGTCGTTGCAAACCAATAAACTGCTGGCGCTGTCGGCAGCAAAGGTTCAACACCCGGCACCCGCCATCACCACAGGTGTGGAATAGTGTACGATTTCACGGCTTCTTGGGAAATGGGCGTGTGGGGGTGTGTGGCCGTGATACAGCGCAGCATGCGTGAGGGTTGACAGAAGTACCGGTAAAAGTGGTATTTAAAACATTGAGCGTTCCATCCGGTTTAGGAACAGCTTGTGCATACAGAGGGTCCCAGGCACCATTGTGTGCATAAGACCACACCTGTATATTCATGTGTTGTAATTCCTTGGTTCTTTCTGAAACACGGTGGTTTTAGGGGTCGGTTTTGGAACGGTGCAACATATTTACATCTAGTTGCAAAAATCAAGCCACGGCTGCAGCCAGAAACTGTTTGTACACCGTGGTGAAAAGACTGAATGCCCAAGTTGGCATGAACTAAATAATAAGCAGCCTGCCCTCATAACCTCTCTGCTGCCAGCAGGTCCGACACACACCGCAAAGCCAGGGGGACATCAAGGAATCGTGGCCACAAATTCTCCATCCCACTGCAAATATCAGCACTGCCAAAGCTGTGTCGTCGTGTTCAGCCGATTAGGTGGTGATGAGGAAAAGAACAAAGGTTAGCAGGCATGCAAGCAGGGGGAGTAGGACAACCGTGTATAAGGGGGGAAAGGGGTCTGCTCCAGTCCTCAAGGGTCACAACAGGCCAGTAGTAAGGATATCCCTGCTTCAGCACAGGTGGCTCAATCAGTGGCTCAGCCATTGACTGAGCCACTTGTGTGCTAAGCAGGGATATCCTTAATACCTGTCCTGTTGTGGCCCTTAGGAGTGGAGTTGGCCACTCCTGGTGTATATTACGTGGCTACACACACATTCGTGGTTATTCCTGCAAAAAATGGAGCTTCCAAAACAGGCGTCCAACTGCTATGGGTTTTTTTGGGTGGGGGGGTGGGGGGGGTTTCAAACACCACTCGCTGTTAACAATAACACAGGTAATGTATGTAAGGAGTGGGATATACACTCGCATTCCACATTTGCAGGAGGGCGGAGGAGGGGACGCAGCTTTGTAATTTCCCTAACCAAGCAGGAGTGGCTCCGGCCTCGGATCCCGAGGAGTAGGTGATCCATTCCAGGTCTTCGCACTCACCTATTGTATTAGGTTTTACAGGCAGTGATACCTTTTTTTGATCAACTGTATGGGGGGAAGGGGGCAGCATTATAAACTCATACAATCAAATGTCTCATTATTTGGTGCTGAATTGTCTTTTTTCAATGACATTTACATTGGGGGAAAAAAATCACTCTGAGGCTAAATTTTGGTATTTTTTGAATATGCAATTTAATGTATTTTCTTGTGGATTGTTTTTTAATCTGATGCTTAATTGGATCTGGGCTTGTAATGCATTTCTTGTGTTAATTTGCACGTTATTGGAAACAGTTTGGGAGATAGTGACGCGCATGTACAATGAATGTTTCACTTTTCAGTTTTTCATACACGGGGGGGGCACTCCAGTACTCAAGGGCCAACACAGACCACTTATTAGTGATATCCTGCTTCAACAGGGGGCTCAGTCGAAGACTGAGCCACTGATTGAGCCACACTGTGCTGAAGCAGGATATCCCCTAATACCTGGCCTGTTGGTGGCCCCTGGACGGATTTGGCCCGCCCATATTGCTGCAGTTTTGTGCTGATGATGCAGAAATTGGAATAAAACGACTTTTTTTTTATTCTTTAATCGCTTAACACTGGAAAAGCCATCCTAGCTTTTGGCCATGCGAGTCAAACAAAAGGTATAACACTTGCGATGAATATTAGCCCTTCCGGAAGGGGAAAACGGTAGCGGAATGAATGAATTCCAGTCACCCACTGAGATCGGAAAAAAAAAAAACGGCCTGGCACCTCACTCCTGTGGATCACGAGTCCGGCTATAGCATTAACCCTTTCATGGGCAGAGGTAGCAGAAAGCATGGTCATTGTGGGTACCTCTGACCATGAACAGGTCAGTGAGTCAACAACTTGTATAGTCTTTTTTTTTTTTTTTGGCACCCATCACGCACTTTACGCAACTTTCGGAAAAGGACGAACTGGAGAAGGGGGGGGGGGGGGGGAATGTCAATATCTTCTGCATTCTCTCATGCCAACAAGCAGGGAAAAAATATCCCCCCCAAAAAAAAGACATTACCCCGGTGGGGGGGGTGGGGGGGGGGGGGGGGGGGGAAGCAAACTTTGATTGAAACTCAATTCTGTTCCTTTGGAGAAAAAAAAAAAAAACCCCAAAACAAATGACTAGCAAAATGTAGAGCTCAGTCCACGAATTCGCCGGTGAGAGCCCGCGTGGCGTTCCTGGCTCCGTACAGCGTCCGATTATTCTAGAATTATCTTTTATTTTTACATTTGTTTTTTTTTTTGTTTTTTTTAATGTTGGTTTTTTTTTGTGTTGGTTTATTTTTTTTGTTTTTG
Organism: Ascaphus truei; assembly: GCA_036426205.1. Lineage (NCBI taxonomy): Eukaryota > Metazoa > Chordata > Amphibia > Anura > Ascaphidae > Ascaphus > Ascaphus truei. The sequence continues at coordinate 13,214 of WSYH01012583.1, read as the reverse complement.
TTTTTTCAAACGGAGGGGCGGTCCCGTCAAATGAAAAAGTGATAAACAAAATGGCGACTCCGATGTTTAGCAAATCACATGACTACCAGGATGGGGGCGGAGCCCTGCGAAAGAGAGAGAGAGTGAGAGAGAGAGCGCATCTGACATTCAACCGCTGCTAGTCGGGACTTGGAAATGCGCCGTTGCTGGCACCTCCTGTAACAAATGGATTAAAAATAGACTGACGCAAATGTATTATGCTTTTTATCCCTTTTTTGTTTATAGAGAGGAACTTGGTGGGGGGGGGGGGGGGGGGGGGGGGCGCTGAACTAAACCAGCTCTGGCCACACCCGTTCTGAGATACAGGTGAAGTTACTGGGTTTAAATCTCCCTCAGGGGAAACAAAATGGCTGCAGAGAAGCTCCGGCAAGTAGGGAGCTGTAACTTAATCGGTTGCGGCTTGCTATATGGATAGCCATTTAAATCCCTTGCACTATATCCTAACCCCAGATTTTACTGCGCCCCCCCCCCCACCTGCAGCAAGGGCTTACCGCTCCATGTATAAGAGAGCCCCTAAGCATTTTATTTCCCCTATTAATATATCCGTATTGTATTTGCTCCCTCTACTAGCACATTGTGACTTCTGTCGCCTCTGGCAGTGAAGGATTTAAGCAAGTGATGTGTATTATCCGGTTGTTCATCATTGCGCGCCGTCCCTCATCTCTTCATTACCGACTGTCTCTTCCCTCTCTCTGTCTCCCCCTCAGTATCCCTCTCCCTTTCCCCTCCTCTCTCTTCCCCACCCCCCTCTCTCTTCCCAACCCAGCTCTACCCTCTTCCCACTCCCCCCCTTCTCCCCTCCCTCTCTCTCCACCCTCCTCTTTCCCCCCCTCCAACCCCCCACCCCTCCTCTTCCTCCCCCTCCCCTCCTCTTACCCCCCCCTCTTACCCCCCCCTCCCCTTACCCCCTCCCCTCCTCTACCCCCCTCCCTCCTCTTCCCCCCCTCCCCTTACCCCCTCCCCTCCTCTTACCCCCCTCCTCTCCCCCCCTCCAGCTCCCCGCATGAAGCCTGCTGCTTCAGCGTGTCAGGTGCTCCCGATTGAAACCGCTGCTGCGCGAGGAGTAGCATAAGATGTGGCCTAGCAACAAGGCCCGGGCAGCCAACCAGATGCACGGAGCGGCAGTCAGCTGGCTGGGAGCTGACGATGCAGCAGCTTCCGTTCCGAAAGCCTAGCAACGTGCGTGAGCAGCCAGCCATCTTTAATGCGGGCTCCAGCAATATTAAAACGGGAGATACTCCGATATCCTTTAAGGGGTAAAAGGCACTCGGGTGTAGTCATAGGCAGGCGTGACCCACAGAGCTTACAATCTAATTGATGCCAATAGCCTGTTACTGCGGCTAGTGTCACTTTATGTTTGGGACGCCATCGTTTTGAATGTAGCTGCAGGAGTGTGTGAGCATACTACTGCAGGGTGACCAACTCCAGTCCTCAAGGGCCACCAACAGGTCAGGTTTAAGGATATCTCTGCTTCAGCAAAGGTGGCTCAATCAGTGGCTCAGTCGTAGACTGAGCCACTGATTGAGCCACGTGTGCTAGCAGGGATATCCTAATACCTGACCTGTTGGGGGGGGGGGGGGGCTTGAGGACTGGAGTAGGCTAAAAATCAATACACTGATGAGCCACCTGTTGCTGAAGCAGGGATTCCTTACAACCTGACCTTGGGGGTGCTTGAGGACTGGAGTAGGCTAATAATCAGATACCCTGCGATATATACTGAGACTGTGCTTCATAGGTAGGATACAGCGTTATGCAAATAATGACTGAATCTATTTGCTGCCAGCGGGGCCTGCAACGCATCGCAGAGTAATATGACACCATTTATGGTAGCGGCAGTCTATGGTGATTCATTGCTAATTGCATTTGATTTTAGATTCATTATTAATGGCTATTAATAACTATTCTTGAACGGCACAAGCCTGTTCATTGCCCCTGTTCTTTGTGTAATGGATTGAACAGCAGCGGCCTGTGCTATTTATACGTGGTTGCCACGTGTGTGTGCCACACCAGGGGTGCTCAACTCCAGTCCTCAAGGGCCACCACCAGGCCAGGTTTGAGAGGATGCAACGCAGCGCACGGGACGATCTCATTGTGTAGACGCCGCTTGGGCAGTGTATAAATAGCTGTTTGCAGAGATATAGAAGGGTCTCGGATGCCTGTGACACCCCAGCGAGGCATCTCGTGTGTATTTCTTGTGGCTAGACCATCGCAAGAGAGATCCACCTGTAGTGTCACACTTACCGTGGGCTTGAGCTCCGCTGTATTTTCCTCGTCGGATTCTAGTGCAACAGGTAAAGATTTCTGCGGCGGGGAGAGGGTCAGATCTCGCCTCAGGAGCCGGGACTCCCCTTTCTCCCCAAACCGCAGTGTATCCAGTTTCTGCACGGTGGGCTCAGCAGAAGTTGCCGGCCTGAAGTTCTCCTTTTTCTGGGGTTTGGACCTCAGTCTTTGGACGCCGTACATGCGCTCCTCTAGGTGGTGGGCCTCGGCTGGGTTCCTGGGCCCTGCTTTGTTGTACTGTCTTTTTTGGGTGTGTATCTCTTGAATAAAAGAATCCATCCTCTTCAGGGGCTGCATCTCCATCTCATAATTGCTCAGCTTCTCCTCGTCCACCTCGAGCAGCTTGTTGCTACTTGGGCTGTGGTTGTGTGTCCGGTGAGAAGTCCATGATATTGTGGTTGGGGAGTCTGCCCACCTTTCTCTTGGCTTGTGGTTGGAAGCCACTTGTTTGTGGCCAGTGCTCCTCATCATCAGGTCTTCGGGGATGGAGCAGGGTCCCAACGGGTTACCATGTGGCATCCCTGCTCTGCCCCCTCCAACTTCGCTCCAGCTGTTGGGCCTCACGTAGTCCCCACCCCGTCCCTCCAGCAGCATTTGGATGTCCCCTCCCCGGTCCTCATCCACAGACAGCTGCCTGGAGAAGTGGGCGCTCCTGTTTCTAGACTTGGGAGCCGGCTGCAGTGGAGGAGGGGTGGATGGTGGACTGCACAGGGGGCTTCTCATGGGGCTGTCATCTGGGGTCACATCCGAGGGAGTCGTCCCTTTCTTGTAGAGTTCGGGGCTGTCCTGCTGTGGTGGGGTCTCCATTGAGATGACCTCGATGTCGTCGCTCGAGTTCTGATGTTTTGGCCTCTGGCATTTAAGCCCTGAGAAGGGAGAAGATGATACAGGAAAGGTTGGTGTTGTATAACCATTGCACACGCCAGAAATCACCTTACTGCCAAACTGCACCTGCTCATCCATGTGCTCATAGTTACATAGTTACATCCATGTGCTCATAGTTACATAGTTACATCCATGTATTCAGATAAACCTGAGGTTATGGGCAACGTTTCTGCAACTGAGGCATCTCAAGGTGTAAAATAAACCGCACCAGATTGATCAAATAACAATCCCTTTGCTTGTAATTGCATGTTATGCACCTGGTGCTGAAGGGAGACTTTACTTAAGTGTATCTATTGCTTTTCTAACATCTTTAATGCCAAAAACGCACGCAACGCAATTGATTTTAGGTATTTAAAATGTTAAAGCGGCAGTTCAAGCTGCCGTTTAAAAAAAAAATATATATATTATTTTTTTCCCCCGTTCATTTTGTGCATCAATACAATCTGCACGCTGACAAGTGATTAGCGAAGCTGCAGATCGATCCGTTCTCCTGTAATCGATCGCTTGCTCCGGGTTATTTAATTCAGTTCTTGCACAGCATTGTGGGCAATGTAGTCCTGAAATATGATTGACTGGGCAGTTACTAGATACAATTGGTGCACTGCTAGCGAGAGGGCGGGGCTTACGAGCCAGAGCCTATCAGAAGGGGAAGGGGCTGTCACTTTGGAAATGCTTCCTACATTAGAAACATTAAACAGGTCTTTTAAACATTTTTTTTTAATGCTACAAGCATTTTCTCACAGTACAGAACTGATTTATTAAAAAACAAAACAAAAACAAATGTAGGATATTGCTTGAACTGTTGCATTAAGACATCCAATTCCTTTAGTCATTTTAAACAACCTTGCTTGTTGCAATCCAAGAATTGATAGCTCTGCGCATGCGATAAGTATGCTTAAAATGTGCTATTTTCACAGTTTTGTAACTTCTCGGTCAATTACACTGATGGTAATAGCCACCACAATATGTTTGTAAGGACACATTCAATAGAATACCACTCATTTTGCAATTCCCTGTGTTGGAAGTGAATTCAAATCTCTGCTTTTGCCAGGCGGGGTTCAGCAAAACAGAGATGAACACGTATGCGCCCACTTACTGAAGGCAACGTTAGGGAAATATACTTGTACTGTAGTGGTCAAGGTGGCTGGAAACAAGGGCAAGGATCACTCAACTGCTGACCGGTCATATAGCGGAGGATATAGAAGTTTCCTGAGCACACGCAATGTACACGGCAGGGATTGCCATCTCCTCCTCCTTATTGCAACAAATATGCAGAGGGCTGAATTTCCATATCCATAGTGTCGATGTTTGATATCCCACCGCAGGAAGCAGGGTCCATTTCTGCTCGGTATGCTGCCCGTGCTCTGCTTTTAACACAATCTCCAGTGAAGGGGAGAATATTCAGTGTTACTTTGAAGGAATCTCGCCGATAACCCTGCCGCATCGCGCATAACCCTCCCGCTTTGTACGATGTGTTGGCCAAGCAAACACTGGGCCATCAGAGCCTCAGTGCCAAGACACGTAGAGAGGATGCAGACGCAGCGCTGGACGATCTCATTGTGTAGACGCCGCTTGGGCAGTGTATAAATAGCTGTTTGCAGAGATATAGAAGGGTCTCGGATGCCTGTGACACCCCAGCGAGGCATCTCGTGTGTATTTCTTGTGGCTAGACCTCTGCAAGAGATCCTGTGCCTATACAGGGAGCCACTACTCCAGTCCTCAAGGGCCACCAACAGGACAGGTTTTACGGCTATCACTGCTTCACCACAGGTGGCTCAATCTGTGGCTCAGTTGAAGACTGAGCCACTGATTGAGCCACCTGTACTGAAGCAGGGAAATCCTAAAAACCCGACCTGTTGGTGGCCTTTGAGGACTGGTGCCGGGCCCCCTGCACTACAGGCTTTGAATTTCATAATGAATTGTGTGTGCCTATAAAGAAGACTAATTTAATTTGAACACTGAAGCACCAAATAACACCACTATATAGTTTTTTTGCTATTGTTTCCTATTTTTCCATGGCTGGCATTTTATTGTTTTGAAATAGTTTTTTTTTAGGGACATATTGAGATTGTCAAGGAATAGCAGTGGATATTATAATAGGGAACGCACTTTATTTCATCATATATATGTAGCGGTCATGTAAAATGCCTACAGTCATCTCTCCTGCTGGCAGTAAGGCCTGGTAAGTATGGGCATGCCAGCAGTAATCATTGAGGGTTTCCCCTCACACCCTGGTGGGGTGCTCTGTGTATGGCTGGAACTGGTCACATGCTCTGACTCCATGGTTAGTGATGTCAGAGATGGGTCAGCTTCAGAAGCTTACAAAGGCACAGCACTGTGTTTGCAAAAGTAGTTCAGAGTTGGAGTTCTGATGGTAGAGTTGCAAGTAGTTGGTGCTGAGTGTTGCTGGAAAGCTCTTGTCAGAGCTGAGAGGAGTTCTGGCAGTTATGTTTATAGTAACTCCATAGGAGGTGTGTCCAGGGACCTGACACAGGACAGTGATTCCGCGGGGATAGTGAATCCCTGATCTAGGTGATATACCTAAACTAAAGGGAGCACTGGCGAGATGAGGCTGTGAAGATACTCCTTGTGGGGGCCGTTGCCCTGCCGTGTCAATAAAGATGAGTTCAGCCAGAAACCCTTCGTGTATCTATCTGGGATGAGAGTACAGAGAGGAGCACCACGGAGGAGTTCCTCGCCAGGATCATCCCATGCGGACGCAGGGACCCTGGTGAGGTGGAGGCGCTGCACTGTAATAGGTGGAGACTCAGCACACTACTCAGCTGCCCTGTCTGACGGTTCTCCCCACACACCATCATGCGGGAGAGACTCAGGAGTCTGTACGCAGCAGGTGCACCAATGACATATCCACAATGTAATGGGGTCCGGTTAGACCATAGGGGCCCAATGTGTGAGATTGGGTGGGTCAGGCCGGGCCAGAAATACCGTTACATTTGGAGGCGAGCTGCTGAGATCAGATCCGTCAACAGGACAGGCTTTTAGCTAGGTCACTTGGAAACAGGGAGAGTGTCTGCTGCCACTTTGTGCTGCGTAGGGACGGACCTAGGGGTGGTCAGGGGGCTGACGGGATATTGTCAGTTCGCAGGGACAACCTAGGGGCCTGAAAGGAGTGAGGGGTCTGGAGCGGGCTATAGCTGACCGAGTCACCTTGAGGCAGTGCTAGTTGGTAGGATGCCAGAAGGGACAGCCTGTTATCTTGGTCAGGAGTCCTGGAGAGGGTCTGCGCTAGGCTGACCAAGACAGGTAGACGCCCCAAGTACTGCATGGCAGAGCCAGCCAGAGTACCTAGCCATTCCAGACACTCACCGTAGGGAGCACAGACTGGGAGGAAGGAGTCACAGCAGACACTGAGAGAGTGAGCCTAGCCTGAGGTAGTGCAACCCTGAGTCACACCTAGAGAAAGTACACATGTGGTGGTGCATCTGAGCTAATCTTTATTGTACCGGTGTGGTGGCTGCCCTGCAGAGTGGAGCCTCATGTACGACAACTGTTATGAGAGAGTGGAGGATCCGCGTGGCGCGGAGAACGTAAAATGGCGGACAGAGGCTGATGGGGAGGGCACCCGTGGCGTGCAACCCACTGAAGAGCAGACTGTCGCTGAATTGTCCTTAACGAGTTTGCTCTGGAGCGGAGCAAAGGCCGTGGCTGCCCCGTTTTTATCCTGCCTGGGACAGCGAGGGGCCACCCTTGAAGAGGGTGAGGAAATTGTCATAATTGGGGGAGAACCCCGTGAGGAGAGCAAACAGATGGACTTTGTGGGCTCAAAAGTCAACCAAAATGGCGGTTCCCGCTTGCTAGGGAAACCGCATGGGCCAGGTGCAGAAAAAATGGCTGCTGCAGGACTTGCACAGAGCTGGCCGGGAATGGCGCGAACAGCAGAGCCCCGCCCTGATGGGGGGCATGGCGCGAAAGCTATGGCTGCGCCGGGATGGACAGTGACTAATTCAGCCCCTGTGCTGAGTCAACCGTTGAGTTTATGGGACCCTCCCCTGATTTCTACCAGGGGGAGTGACTTTCAATTATGGCCTGTGGGGATGCACCCACTGGGCCCAGGAACTGATATCCAGACGGCGCCACTACAAAAAGTAGTTCCGGCCGTGGAGGTGAATTGCAAGAAAGCGTACCTTGTGCAAAAAGCTGCTGCAAGAAGAAGGCGGGAACTAGCCGCGGGAGAGGACTCCAACTCTGAGGAGGAAATTGGCGCGAAAACGCTAGCCGCGCCCACCAGGACTGAGAAAGGAGCGGTCTTAGTTAAGGGGCATGATATTCCCCTGTGGGACCCGCCCATTATTGTAACCCCTGGGGGCGGGTTCCAACTCTGTCAGAGAAGGGAGGAGCCGAAGCAGGGAGTGGCGGATCCAGCAACTTCCACCCGTCAGTTGCGAGGAACCACAGAGAAGGAGAGACCTGTACAGGAAGTGACTCCTGTACCAAGAATGGCCTGCTCCTCCACTGTGGGTACTATGGTCTCCACCCAGCCCTACTCAGTGCCCGGCGGGGTGCTGGTAGTGAGGGTGGCCAATACTGAGACGGTGGTCGGGCTCTGCCTACAATGCGGGCTGCCCGGAGGTACAGTGAATACGATGGCACGTTGCCCTCATTGCGGGACTTTGTATCTGTGGCCTATGCCCACATTCGTCCCAATACAGGCTGCTGACCCCCCGGTGGATGTGACAAGGCGCTCCGCCGAATCCCCGGGCGCGCTGTGGATCAACCGCGCGAGTCCCGGAGACAGGGGACTGGAGCCGGTCAAGTCGGCTGGGTCACTGGCCATTGAGGAGGCTGGAGTAAACCCTGAGACCGGGGCAAAGAGACTTTCACCCCGCCCCGCGACCCCTAGGTCGGGGCGAGGGGACTACTCTGATGAGGACCTCCGTGAGCTGGCGGTAGCAAGAACGGAGCGGAAAAGACAGACGGGAAGAACGACGCCCCGTGGGGTGAGTGACCGGACGTCCCCCGCAGATCGGCGATCCAACCGACGGAGTCCCGCCATCCCAGGACCTGGCGGAGATGGGAGGGAGACGCCTACACCCCTGCGGACGGGTAAGCCAAAAAGCCCTATCCCTTACCTGGTCACAACAGACGGCGAAGCGCTGGAAGGGCCGCGCCAGGCCCAACGCGCACGTGGAGGGACGGCATCACTTCCGGTGGCGACGGCGGAGCAACCGGATGTCGTCGTGGAAGAAGAGATCCCGCATGGGGGTCCAACGCGAGATGGCGACGCTTCCGGTTCCGGGGAGGACGTCACTTCCGGTGGCGACGGCGGAACCCAGGAAGGGGAAGCAGCGACGCTTCGGCGATTGGGGGAAGGCCCCCGACCGCTCGTATTGCCCAGAAAATGGAGAGACGGTGTCAGGACTGAGGAGGGTGAGACATCATCCTTGGACCAGTCTACGGACAGCCAGGAGCGGGTCGTAACCCCGTGGGGTCCCGTCCCATGTCCCTATACCCAATCCCATGCCCTAGCTAATGCCCCTACCCCTATCACACGGTCACCGGGTTCACCGCCCAGCTTGGAACTTGTGGACATACCTTTGGGGGGGGAGGAAAAACGGACTGGGGAGAGGCAGCTCAGTGGAGCTACGGAGGGTGGCTCCCGGGGAGGAGGAGAATTGAGGGTGGCGGGTACAGCACCCCAACCGGCAGTAAAGGCTCCGGGGTCATCAAGGTGGTCCAAACCGCGGTCCACAAGGTCGTCCGGGGTGTTTTCGTTTGATGATGACAGGGAACCAGGGCCTAATCCCTTTAAGGAGACCCGGTGGTGGGCTCCACTATTTGAGGGGTACTCCGCATGGATGGACCGTACTCGGTTCCTCATCCGGCGGGAGGACGTAGTAGATTTCTGGTGGAGAGAGGGAGAATTTACACCAGAGCAGAGGGACAGGGAATTACAGGAGAGGTGGTTCCAGCTGGAGCGTAGGGACATAGCGGCCATGGGTCCTGACACACTGTCAGATCCAGTCGATCCTGATGAGCCCCTATCATGGGTGTTACCTGGGAGGGCAGGTAATGCTGATCTGACCAGGGTCAGTAGGGCGGAGAGGGCTATAATAGTCAAGTATAAAAAATCCCATGGGTTGGAGTATCCCTATGTTCCGGAGCCCCTGATGGATGAAATTGAGGACAATAGGGAATCGTGGCTCCAAGAAACTATAGAGCTGTACTTAACCAATAGGGGGAGCGACATAGTAGGTAAAAAGGCAGAAGAAAGAATAGACACCCTGATGCGAGTGTGGAGCATAGGGAGAAATGTTCACAAACATAGAGTGACCTATGTGCCAGAGAGAGGATCACCTAGGCATTATTATGTTACGGTCCTGGATATGGGTAACCGGGAAGTGAGGAAACCTGACCCAGATCACTATTTTTAGGGGGTACTGACGCATCCTGCGGGTCTGTGGCTGCTGGTCGGGGCGGGCTTGGCGGATGACTGTATTCATGTATACTGTATTTGAATCGTGTGATGTTAATTATGTTTTCTGTTGCAGTGCTTCCTGGAAAGAGGTATGCAAATTTAGGTCCCAGCGAGGACGATGGGATTCACCAGGGGGAGAATGTAGCGGTCATGTAAAATGCCTACAGTCATCTCTCCTGCTGGCAGTAAGGCCTGGTAAGTGTGGGCATGCCAGCAGTAATTATGGAGGTTTCCCCTCACACCCTGGTGGGGTGCTCTGTGTATGGCTGGGACTGGTCACATGCTCTGACTCCATGGTTAGTGATGTCAGAGATGTGTCAGCTTCAGAAGCTTACATAAGGCACAGCACTGTGTTGCAAAGTTAGTTCAGAGTGTGTGTGTTCTGAGTTCTGATGCAGAGTTACTGCAGTGTTGCTGGAAAGCTCTTGTCAGAGCTGAGGAGGAGTTCTGGCAGTTATGTTATAGTAACTCCATAGGAGGCTGTGTCCAGGGACCTGGCACAGGACAGTGATTCCTGCGGGGATAGTGAATCCCTGATCTAGGTGATATACCTAACTAAAGGGAGCACTGGCGAGATGAGCGGCTGAAGATACTCCTTGTGGAGGGCAGTTGCCTTGCCGTGTCAATAAAGATGAGTTCAGCCAGAAACCCTCTCGTGTATCTATCTGGGATGAGTGTACAGAGAGGAGCACCACGGAGGAGTTCCTCGCCAGGATCATCCCCATGCGGACGCAGGGACCCTGGTGAGGTGGAGGCGCTGCACTGTAACTAGGTGAGACTCAGCACACTACCTCAGCTGCCTGTCTGACGGGTTCTCCCCACACACCATCATGCGGGAGACTCAGGAGTCCTGTAGCCAGCAGGTGCACCATATGACATATCCACACTGTAATGGGGTCCGGTTAGACCACAGGGGCCAATGTGAGATTGGGTGGGTCAGGCCGGGCCAGAAATACCGTTACATTGCTGACCCCCCGGTGGGATGTGACACGGCTCTGCTGAGGTCCCGGGCGCGCTGTGATCAACCGCGCGAGTCCCGGAGGACAGGGACTGGAGCCGGTCAAGTCGGCTGGGTCACTGGCCATTGAGGAGGCTGGAGTAAACCCCGAGACCGGGGCAAAGAGACTTTCACCCCGCCCCGCGACCCCGCCTAGGTCGGGGCGAGGGGACTACTCTGATGAGGACCTCCGTGAGCTGGCGGTTAGCAAGAACGGGAGCGAAAAGACAGAAACGGAAGGGAAGAACGACGCCCCGTGGGGTGAGTGACCGGACGTCCCCCGCAGATCGGCGATCCGACGACGGAGTCCCGCCATCCCAGGACCCCGGCGAGAGTGGAGGAGAGACGCCTACACCCTGCGGAAGGGTAAGCCAAAAACCTATTCTCTACCTGGTCACAACAACGGCGAAGCGCTGGAAGGGCCGCGCCCAGGCCCAACGCGCACGTGGAGGGACGGCATCACTTCCGTGGCGACGGCGGGAGCACCGGATGTCGTCGTGGAAGAGAAGAGATCCCGCATGGGGGTCCAACGCGAGTGTGCGATCGATGGCGACGTTCGGTTCGGGGGACGAGGAGCAATTCCGTTGCACGGTGGCGACGGCGGAACCGGAAGTGGAGGGAGCAGCGACGCTCGGGATTGGGGAGGCCCGAAGTAAAATAGAGAGCATCCTCCTCTCGACCCAAGCTAGATGAGCCCAGATGAGAATAGGGGTCAGACAGTCTGAGGAGGTGAGACATCATCCTTGGACCAGTCTACGGACACAGCAGGAGCGGGTCGTAACCCGTGGGGTCCCTCCCATGCCCCTATACCCAATCCCATGCCTAGCTAATGCCCCTACCCCTATCACACGGTCACCGGGTTCACCGCCCAGCTTGGAACTGTGGGACTACCTTTGGGGGGGGAGGGAAAAACGGACTGGGGAGAGGCAGTCAGTGGAGCTACGGAAGGGGCTCACGGGGAGAGGAGAATTGAGGGTGGGCAGGTACAGCACCCAACTGGCAGCAGTAAAGGCTCCGGGGTCATCAAGGTGGTCCAGACCGCGATCCACAAGGTCGTCAGGGGGATTTTCGTTTGATGATGACAGGGAACCAGGGCTTAATCCTTAAGGAGACCCGGGTGGTGGGCTCCACTATTTGAGGGGTACTCCGCATGGATGGACCGTACTCGGTTCCTCATCCGGCGGGAGGACGTGGTAGATTTCTGGGGGAGAGAGGAGAATTTACACCCGAGCAGAGGGACAGGGAATTACAGGAGAGGGGGTTCCAGCTGGAGCGTAGAGACATAGCGCCCATGGGTCCCGACACACTGTCAGATCCGTTGATCCTGATGAGCCCCTATCATGGGTGTTACCTGGGAGGGCAGGTAATGCTGATCTGACCAGGGTCAGTAGGGGGAGAGGGCTATAATAGTCAAGTATAAAAAATCCCATGGGTTGGAGTATCCCTATGTTCCGGAGCCCTGATGGATGAAATTGAGGACAATAGGAATCGTGTGCTTCGAGAAACTATAGAGCGTACTTAACCAATAGGGGGAGCGACATAGTAGGTAAAAAGGCAGAAGAAAGAATAGACACCCTGATGCGAGTGTGGAGCATAGGGAGAAAGTTCACAAACATAGAGTGACCTATGTGCCAGAGAGAGGATCACCTAGGCATTATTATGTTACGGTCCTGGATATGGGTAAACGGGAAGTGAGGGAACCGACCCAGATCACTATTTTTAGGGTACTGACGCATCTGCGGGTCTGTGGCTGCTGGTCGGGGGGGGCTTGGCGGATGACTGTATTCATGTATACTGTATTTGAATCGTGTGATGTTAATTATGTTTTCCGTTGCAGTGCTTCTGGAAAGAGGTATGCAAATTTAGGTCCCAGCGAGGACGATGGGATTCACCAGGGGGAGAATGTAGCGGTCATGTAAAATGCCTACAGTCATCTCTCCTGTGGCAGTAAGGCCTGGTAAGTATGGGCATGCCAGCAGTAATCATGGAGGTTCCCCTCACACCCTGGGGGGGTGCTCGTGTATGGCTGGAATGGGCACATGCTCTGACTCCATGGTTAGTGATGTCAGAGATGTGTCAGCTTCAGAAGCTTACCTAAGGCACAGCACTGTGTTGCAAAAGTAGTTCAGAGTTGGAGTTCTGATGTAGAGTGCAAAGAGTTGGTTGCGTGAGTGTTGGGAAAGCTCTTGTCAGAGCTGAGGAGGAGTTCTGGCAGTTATGTTATAGTAACTCCATAGGAGGCTGTTCCAGGGACCTGACACAGGACAGTGATTCCTGCGGGGGATAGTGAATCCTGACTAGGTGATATACCTAACTAAAGGGAGCACTGGCGAGATGAGCGGCTGAAGATACTCCTTGTGGAGGGCAGTTGCCCTGCCGTGTCAATAAAGATGAGTTCAGCCAGAAACCCTCTCGTGTATCATCTGGGAGAGAGTACAGAGAAGGAGCACCACGGAGGAGTTCCTCGCCAGGATCCCCCCATGCGGACGCAGGGACCCTGGTGAGGTGGAGGCGCTGCACTGTAACTAGGTGAGACTCAGCACAACTACTCAGTGCCTGTCTGACGGGTTCTCCCCA
>WSYH01012582.1:0-18614 GCA_036426205.1 Ascaphus truei | reverse complement strand
TGAACACAATGAGATATGCTTAAAAAAAAAAAAAACCTCTGCCAATGATGTTTAAAGATTATTTTATTGCCCTTAATTGACATATTTTGTCTTATGTTTCTTTAATATGGTTGGCTTTACATATTTATTTACTCCTTCACTCACTGACAAAAGATAGATAGCCCCCCCCCATCTGTTAAACATGATTATGCGAAAATACCGGTATAAACAAACAAAAATAAGTGGAGAGGATTAGAAGAAATGACGGCGAACTGATACAGTACCTATTACACTACTTTTAATTACTAAACTAATCAAACAAGTATGTAGTAAAAGAACATAAGCAGGAACAGATATGTCTCCAAAGCTCCCATTATTAACATTTGTAATAAATCCCGTTGTCATATTTTTATGAATATAGTGTAATTATAGAAATGCACAGTTAGACCTTTCAGTTAAGTTTAACATGGTAGGTGGCTATTTACCTTGGGACTGTAAATGAAGACACTCTCTGGAGTGGACATCTGTCTATAACAAAAAAAATAAAAGGTTTGCGTACTGCCAAGGCTAAATAGAAAGCAGAAGGGAAGTGTGTCAAAATCCCATCAAGTTGTCAGCCAAAGTATGTCAAACAAATGAGATCTTTCTCATGAAGATGTTAAGCAGACAAGATGTTCAGAAAAAAAATAGAAAGTCAATCACTTCATGTACACCAAATGTTCCTAATGTTAGTATGGTCACACCATTTATTTTTTGTTTGTCTGAAGCAGGGCATAGCTGGTCTAACAACACCCTCATACTAAACCTGCATGTAGCTAATCAGTCTACTTGTTCTAAATTGTACAGATTATTTAGAATGTTGTGCAAAGTAGAAGAGGCACGGTGATGTTAAGCCCATATTAACTAAGCAGTACTTTTCCACGAGACCCCTTCCAGAATGTTTCAGTAAATATGGCTTCTTAAGACCCATTCAAGTAAATGATGCCATGTGATGCTGTAGGTAAAAAGGCATGTGATGACACTGTCTTATTTGCTCTGTAGGCAGTTTCTTTCCAACTTGCTCTGAGTTGAGATGGTAGCTTGAAAACATGCCAAGACATACACATGCCATACTTCCAACACAAACATGCCTATTCAGCCATGAACTATTGCTACAAATGCAGTGTGATGAAATAGAAGACACTGCATACTGTAGGTAGGGGAGACAATATTGCATAGTTGAACCACTTGCTAATGTGTTTTACTGATCAAAACATAATATACAGTATATAGCAAGAGAACTATTACAAATTTACAAACGAAAGGAAGATGAGGATCATGTGAAACAGAAACTCAATGTCCCAGTGTAAAAGCTAAGAGAAAATTGGAGCTAGAATGGGGGCAAGTGCTACAGTAATTCGACAAGCACATAGTAAATACAGATACAGTAATACTAGAAAACTTCAAAAGACTAAACTTAAATTGGCACAGAAAGGAAGGAGCAGATAAGATAGTTATACAGTCTGAAAAAAACTTAAATGCATGGATTTGGTAATATCAAACAATGTAGAAATAATAGCAAATATTCAAGCCCTGGAACATTTGGGTAACAGTGATCATAACATGGTCTCATTTGAAATAAATTATCAAAAAACAGATTACTTGGGTTCAACAAAGACATTCAACTTTAGAAAGGCAGATTTTAATAAACTGAGGACTAATCTACAAGGAATACATTGGGATGATTTTGCAGGAAAAAATGTAGAAGATAAATGGGCAGTCTTTAAAACATTGTTAGAAAAGCACACTTATAAGGGAACAGTATACCCTTGGGTAATAAGTATAAAATAAATACTGTCAGTCAAAACCAATGTGGCTAAATAAACAGGTAGGGGAGGAAATGGAAAAGAAGAGGCAGGCGTTATTGAATTAAGAAGGGACGGAGGCAGCATATCAGAATTATAAGGAATGTAACAAAAATTGCAAAATGGCAATCAAATTAGCAAAAATGGATGATGAAAAAAGGTAACAATAGAAAGTAAGATCAAAAAGATCTTTTTTAATAAATCCTTAATAACCTTAATAAAAAATAAAAATAATCAGAAAAGAAAATATAGGACCCTTTCAGTGTGAGATGGACAGGCAGATTATTAGAGAAGGAAAGAACAGAGGTATTAAACAAATTATTCTCCTGTGTTTACAAGGGAAGAATCAATTTCAATAGTAGTACCGCAGGAGGAAGTCACAACCTCCCTATTAATTGGTTAACTGAGGAAGAAGTTCATGGGCGGCTTGAAAAAAATTAAAGTAAATAAGGCACTTGGCCCCGATGGCACACATCCAAGAGTTCTGAAGGAGTAAAGTTCAATAATAGCCAAACCATTACATTTAATATTCAAGGACTGCATTTCTACAGGCTCAGTACCAAAAGATTGGAGTAAAGTAGATGTGGTGCCTATATTTAAAAAGGGAGCTAGATCACAACCGGGGAATTACAAGCCTGTAAGCCTGACTTCAATAGTGGGGAAGCTACTTGAAGGTTTAATATGGGATAATATTCAGGAATACCTAATAAAAACAAAATTATTAGTACTAGTAAGCATGGATTTATGAAGGATAGATCATGCCAAGTAACCTTATTTGTTACTTTGAGGAAATAAGTAGGAATTTAGACCAGGGTAATGCAGTGATGTGGTCTACTTACAGTAGATTTTGCAAAGGCTTTTGATACGGTTCCACACAAGAGATTGGTGTGCAAAATAAAGCAAATTGTAGTCAGTAAAAATATATCGACCTAGATTGAAAACTGGTTGAAGGATAGACAACAGAGGGTTGTCATAAATGGAACTTTTTAAGGTTGACTCGGGTCGTGAGTGGAGTACCTCAGAGATCGGTACTGGGAACCCTGCTTTTTAACTTGTTTATTAATGACCTTGAGGTTGACATCGAGGGCAAAGTCTCCATCTTTGCTGATGATACAGATGAAGCCACCAGTATTAGATCACTTGACTTGGAAAATCTGGGGCAATATCCCAATAAACTGCAACATTTCTGTGAGATTTCTGCAGCCAGAATTATGGCTCATCGGACATTCAAACTGAATGGGACTCCAGAGACCCCTGCTGTGTTAATCTGATGGGCCATTAGTAATCTCACAGAAAAGTTGAGGCATTTACTGCAAGATGCCTTCGTTTTTACCCAGGCATGTGATACCGGATACTGGTGACTGCATCTGTACTAAATTGTGTAAGGTAGTAGATTCAGAGGTGGATGTAATTTCTCTCCAGAAGGACTTGGAGAAACTGGAAACTTGGGTAGGTACATGGCAGATGAGGTTTAATATAGATAAATGTAAGGTTATGCATTTGGGAAGCAAAAATAAACAGGCAACTTACAAATTAAATGGGGATAAATTGGGGGAATCCTTGATGGAGAAGGATTTTGTAGACAGCAGGCTTAGCACTAGTGCCCAAAGTCATGCAGTAGCTGCAAAGGCAAACAAGATATTATCTTGCATTAAACGGGGAATGGATGGAAGGGAAGTAAACATAATGTAAACATAATTATGCCCCTTTATAAAGCATTAGTAAGACCACACCTTGAATATGGAGTACAATTTTGGGCACCACTCCTTAGAAAAGACATTATGGAACTAGAGAGTGCAGAGAAGAGCCACCAAATTAATAAAGGGGGTGGAAAATAACTTATGAGTAGAGGCTAGCTAAATTAGATTTATTTACATTAGAAAAGAGGCATCTAAGAGGGGATATGATAGCTATATACAAATATATTCGGGGACAGTACGAGCTTTCAAAATAACTATTTATCCCAAGGACAGTACAAAGGACTCAGGGTCATCCCATAAGGTTGGAGGAAAGGAGATTTCGCCAGCAACAAAGGAAAGGGTTCTTTACAGTCAGGGCAGTTAAAATGTGGAATTCATTACCCATGGAGACTGTGATGACAGATACAAGATTTGTTAAAAAAAAAGGTTGGACATCTTTTTAGACAGGAAAGGTATACAGGGATATACCAAAGAAGTAAACATGGGAAGGATGTTGATCCAGGGAGTAATCTGATTGCCAATTCTTGGAGTCAGGATGGAATTTATTTTTCCTCTTATGAGATATTGGATGATATAACACTGGAGTTTTTTGTTTGCCTTCCTCTGGATCGATAACTAAGTATAGATATAGGATAAAGTATCTGCATCTAAATTTAGCATAGGTTGAACTTGATGGATGCATGTCTTTTTTCAACCTCATCTACTACAGTATGTAACTTGATAAATAGCCTTCATTGGGTTCCAGTAACGTATATAGTTAACATATCCTTTGCAAAAAATGATTCCATGTCATTAAAAGTAATTCATATTTGTGAGTTTTATAAAAGTACAGCTGAACCCCGTTATAACGCGGTCCTTGGGGGCCACAGAATGAGACCGCATTATAACCGGGATCGCGTTAACATTTTGGCGCGTGAGGATTTACCGGCATCTAGATCTCTCTACTCTTTGCTGTCAGCTCTCTCCTCACTTCATAGGGCTGTGTCCATGTGCTCTCCTCTCTGCAGCTGTCGGCTCTTGTGTGCGGCGTCACAGAGGAGGGTCACATGACAAAAAACACACAACACACAACACATTTTTTAAACATTTCATTCAATGCTTTCTTGTTAACGGATATATACACACACCTACACCATGTGGGAATTGAACACTAATACATTTTATAAATTATAAAAAAATTAAATAATAATAAATACATTTATAAATTATAAACAATGTAAATAATAAATTATACAATATAATAAAAATAATAAATTATTATTTTTTTTTATAATTTATTTTTTATACCATATCAGCGGGTATATTAGCGGATCGCGCTATAACGGGGTTGAGCTGTATAGGGTAATCACACAAGTCCCCAATAAAGTAAATGTAGAATGTTATTGAATTAAGCAGTTAATAGTACACATCATATTTATTCATCCAGCAAATTACTTAACAGCTGTTTCATACAGTACATCAGAGCTTCTTGCAGAGGCAATACATAGATTGTATAACACATTATCATTCTATTTGACCATATAAGTAGATGCACTCCTAGTTAAGGGTAAATGTACCTAGGTACCGTACACTATGTGTAATTTAAATATGTTGTATTGCAACTATTTGGACTTTCATATTAACATTGTTGTTCTTAAACAATGCCTTCATGACCCATGTGCAGAAAAGAGCATTTACAGATTAAATTATGCAAGTGTGAGTTGTTGGGATGTAATACAGTACATACAGTATGGATAACATTAACCCATGCCAGCCAATTACTTTATCTTTTGACTGTCTAGATTGTCTTGATGCCATTCCGGTTAGGGGCTTTTTCAGGAGTTGCAGCATTGTGAGGCAGTCACTTCTCCATCTTGTAGGCCTCTTCCTGTAGAATCTACAGTGTAGATAATGCTTGCAAATTTGAATGCAAACACTGGCTCAACTTAAATATGTTCTCTCGCCTGAGTGCTCAGAGTATGTGGTGCATAGTTAATGTAAGGACTGACTCATCACAGTGTTCTCTGCTGAATTTTTATTAGGTAATGCAGCTATTAGGGAAGATGGAGACTTCCATTTCTGAGCAAAGCAACAAAGTAAGGAATGCCCATGGGGAGCAACACCACGAGCTTCAACTTCTAGATTTCAAGTAGGTATTTTAATTACATTAATGTAGCCCTGTACAGTAATAAATGCCTTGAACGACTAGGTTGGCATGAAACAAGGCACTGAATCAATACAGAATACACAATGCAGAACTTTGAGGTTTTCATGACAACCTCTCCAGTCTCACTAATTTTTTTTGTTATGTATAAGGAATTTTTTAACAAGTGTACAGCTGGGTTTCTCCAATATTTTAAAACGTTATACTAATTCTGCAATTATATCAATATTGTCCTGAGTGCTCAGGCACTGACTCTGATAACGACACAGAGTTTGAAGCAGGGGAGCCTGGTACAAATCCCAGTGTCAGCTCCTTGTAAGCTTGGGCAAGTCACTTATCACTTTATCTGTCTGTGCCTCAGATTGTAAGCTCATCTGGGTAGGGAATGTGTCTGTAAAAATCCTAAGTACAATGCTGCTTACCGCACACTACACTAATTGTGAAGCAGTTTGAGTCCCATTGGGAGAAAAGTGCTAGAGGAAATACAATTATTATTATTATTCTTGCACAGCATGCCAACGTTGTATTTTAATGAGCTCAAAATAATTATGAAACTTTGTGCTACTGTATCAGGAAAATGCAACACTAAATTAAAGCACAGAACATCATTATTGCACCCCTACTTGGTAACATTAACATAAAAGGCGTGGACATCCTTAACCAATACTTAGCATCTATTCGTACTTAAGACAGATTGCTCTATTGTCCCCTATAATATTATATAGATAAATCCCAAATAAAAACTTGGAGAAATCCACGTTACACAATTACACGTCATTTTGTTTCACCTGCTTAGAATACAATAAAATAAAAACATTGTATAGCTAACGGAATACATTTGGTCTTAGATTTGGTGGATTACTTGGTGATCTACGAGACCAAATCCAAAATCAGCATAAGTGGACCGAGTCCCAGCTACAGAGATCAGGTCAAGAACAGGCTCAGCATATAGATCAACTTCTTCATTCAGTGAGGGGAAGAATGGTAAGTGCTGTGTTAGAGTGATCATTTATACACAACATGAACTGTATGGCAGTGACCGATATCTCTCAATGAACTGATTTGCCTTTTTGAATGACAGCTGCTTCTTTTCGTAATTAGTGCCTTATAAATATTTTTAATCCACAAAAATAATTTTCCAGATTTACAAATGACCATATTGCAAACATTCACATTATTCTCCTAGTTTCCCCTGATGCGACATAATTGCATAATGTTCGTTTTATTTTTTGGTTTGCTTTCCTCTGGATCAATTTACTGTCGATGCAACTATAGTAAGACTATCTCCTTCGTCTACATTTAACAATTTACCACTTTTTTCCTTTCTATGTAACTATGTTACTACTCAAGTAGGCAATTAGAGTATCTAAATAAAAGCATTGTGATGGATTGGTTAATAGTGCTAAGCTTATGCCATTATTAAGGGTAAATCATATTTCTATACTTTTTCTGCAGGTGTTTAATACTTTTTCACACACCAAGCGTTGGCCCAGATTTCGGCTTTGTCCTGCCAAAGCTAGTGCTAAATAGTAACACTTCCAATTCAGTTCTCTATAAAGTGGGAGAGGATAGCTCTGTACAGATGCAACGAGTATCCGCACACTTGCCTGGGAAAATCTGGGGCAATATCCCAGTAATGCTGCAACAGTTCTGTGACATTTCTGCAGATAGACTAATGGCCCATCGAATTAACAGAGCGGGGGTCCCTGGCAGTCCCATTCAGTTTGACCACAACATCTGTATTTGATCCCACCGCTGCCACAGAGAAAATAAGCAGAATATGTTGTCCTCTAGCTTTTGAATCTCTATTAAAATATGCAATGCCATCTTAAAAGCTTGGACATAAAAAAAACAAAAACATTATTTTACCTTTTATAGGCAATAACAGAGAAGACGTTGCAGGATAATTTACATCACCTTGCAGTAAGAGTGGACAATTCTGATGAGGTGCATAAGCTTGAATCTAAACTCAGCAGAGTGAAACATACTGAAGACAAACTGAACGCAAGAATCACTAAAATGGAAAAGGAGATCTGGGATGAGCTGGGGAATATGAAAAGTGAATACAGAACAGGTAAGTTATTTTTTTTAATACACAGTTTAATATAGTGAAAAGTGGGGATACGCGCATTGCCGTAACATCCATTCACCCAACAGTGCGCTTCCACCATTCTGACTAAAGAACTAAATGGGGGTGAAAAAACAGTGGCATCTCTTTAAAAAGAAAAGCCAGAACACTCATTTGAGTAAATGACATGCGCATTAAGTTTTGGGGCGAAGAAAGGGCACATTGGTATTATTGTCACAACATAACAGTTTAGGAGAATTATAGGGTTGCAATATTCTCCAGATCTAATATAGAAGTATAACATTCACAATATTTAATAGGAACTGTTATATTATTATTATTATTATTATTAAGGCGCCAACATCTTCTGTAGAGCTGTACAATAGGGTTGGAGGACGAAAGATAATAAACATTAACACACATTGTTACAGTGGGGAAGGATATTATACTGTAAAGTAACCCTAAAATAGCTGCCAAGCACACAGGCCAGGAGCATTGTTTTTTGGCACATACTGTATTAAAGAAAAGCCATTATTGTAAATATTTTACAATAACATGTAAATAGTTTTGGTTACAAATGTTAAAAGGTAAGCATATTGTTGGATTATTGGCTTAATCAAATACTTATTTTTCTGCAACAGGATTTCAGTCGATACAAGAATCTCTTAATTCACTCCAACAAATACAAGAGACAAAGGTGAAATTAGAAAGCAAGAAAGTTCAGAAAGACATCAAGCAAATACGGCGCAAGATTGTTGAACTGAAAGACATTTGAGCATTTTTGGTCTTTCCGAGTGTGAGTTGCTAGTGTGGTACAGTATAGAAAACAAGCAGACATGCACGGACATGTTTATTTTGATTTAAATGTGATCATGGTTTTTCTAGAATATTTTCCACACCTATGTAGATTATGTATTTTGGGGCATTGCTAATCTGGTGGTGCCAGATGAAATAAATGTCATATTTAGATAAGTGGTCTTTATGAAATGAACATGCGAGATCAAAGCTATCTTATTTATAATTGACTTCCAGTACAGTTCAGACAGTGACAGTACTGAAGTGGACAACAGCGCAGCCCTTGACTAGGCATCTGATATTGTGATCACTACCACGAACATGAAAGCTTTTATTTAAGTACTTCATTTAAAACAAACTTCAGTTAGCAAATTACAATGTAAGATGATCGCTTGGGTCGTCATAGGGCGCATAGAAATAACGGAGTTGCACTAATCAGATCGAGGTGCATCTCCACAGCAAACAGGCCACAAATAATGCGCTCAAGTGTTGTAAAAACAGTGTCTGGGTCAAATTGCCTCGGATAGGAAGTTCTCTGGTCAGGGTTTATTCACAGAAGACAGGGTTACACAATCTTCATTGTGTGTTTTATTGTCACTACTATAAAGCCGTGGTAGTTGAAGGCTGTGGCATCCCGCATCCAGTCAAGGTTTGGCAAGATGAGCCTCTTATCTCCTATGTCTTTATTTTGGGTTTCTTTTAAGCTACTGTCTGGAGTTCTCTTTACTTGAACTATAGCTGAAGTTTATTTGGCACGTCTCAGTCAGCTACTCCGCTAAGCCTCCAGTTTTTAAGAAACAGGTGCTGCAAGGTTCAAAACAAGGGTTATCTCTAACATCTTTCACTTCACAGAATTTGGCATTGTAAATGACTAGTCATATAAGAGGTAAGGAAAGAGTTGCCTAGAAAAGTTTTCGAACAGACCTTTATAACTCCAGTGATAATTTAGTGAAACCATAAGCACTACCTTCGCATCCCGTAGCTGGCACCTTCAAGAGTAGGCTACGTCCATAGTGGAACATGCTAGCTTCCGCGCTCCTCGGCGCAGCGCACGCTCACATGCAGCAGGAGATATTTCCTGTCCTGCAGGTAGAGACGATAGGGAGGCGTGGCCTAGACGTCACGGAGCTGGTTCGCCCTCACTGGGCAAACCGCTCACGTGACCTGGCCGTCACGCGGGAAATACAAACATGTTTGTAGCGCAAAGTGCCCGTCGTCCTAGTGTTTGTTTCGGGGCGAGTTACATAGCTCACGCCGTCTCCTGCACTATGGACGTAGCCAAGTTGCCTGTGTAGATATATGTAGCTATGAAATATGCCCTTCACTGATGAGGATATTTCACCCAGGTAAAGAATGGGATGGTACACACAACAGTCATCATGAGTGGCAGAAATATAAAGCAGTTTACTTTCACATTTAAAAAAATGCATTCTTTTTTTTATAGAAGTGATAAAAGCGTAATTCTAAATAACCAGGCTTGTTTTAAACACCATAAAATAAACTGTGCTGTGTAATTTGTTCAGACTCCTAAATATATATATCTATATATATATATATTATATATATATATAGATATATATAAACCACTTATATCACTATGCAACTGGTAACCAGTGGTCTGGAGAGTGATTACACAGGGATAAGAAAATACATTTACTGTAGCTAATTCTCCTGCCTTACTTGAAAATGGAAGAATATAGGCTGATTTAGTAACCCCAAACTATGTTCTTCATCACCCTGACCTCAGATTTCCTTTAGTGCTACAGTGTACATACAGTATAAACCCGACTTTTCAATCTTAATTATGTTAAATGTCATAATTGTGGTCTAAATAATCATAATGTGGTTCAAATGTGTCATAATTGTGGTTTAACTACTGGCTATTCACAGCACACTTCAGAATCATGCAATATTTACATTTTTAACCACGTTGTTGTGTTATTTCGACTCTAAGCAAAATAAAATGCATACAAATGAACATGGCGTAATGTGTGACCCTTTTTACGTATTAGGATTTATCATGGTTAAAAGTAAATGATGAGTCATATATTGATTGGTTACACTGAAACTTTCCAGATGTGTTGAAAAATGTAAAAAAAACAAACAAAAAAAACAATGCAATAAATTGGGCACAATTACATTTTCTAATTTTCTAACCACATTTTTAGGGTTTACAAAATGTTGTTTAAAGCGTTTTTGTATATCATTGCTTTGGTAGGTCATAGATCGGATTAGAGAATTGATTCACAATTGAATAAATTCATTAGTACACATTTACAGGACCCATACCATCCTCCCCCCGTTATGACATTTCATAGCAAAATAGAACTTTAGAACGAGCACAAGCCTGTAGTTCATCCTATAGCCTCACTTGATCACTATTCTCTACAATTAAGGCATTCACCATTTATTACGCTAGATCAGATCATTTTGTTCATTCCCTTGTGAATACATTACCAGGGATGTTCCCTGCGGTTCCCCTCTCCCCTCCCCCCCGCCTTGTACAGACCCACATGTAACGTACAATAAAGACGAAACGGAACTGTGAGTAAAGGCCGCGTCTATTTAATTTATACAGAAACTAAATGGGGTAATATGCACTCCCTGCCAGAGTGCTCCTTTGACCGTAGGGAGGGGACGTGCAGCCGGCCCGTAACCGCTAATCTCGTGTCCCTACGCGAGCGGCGCTCCTCTCGAGGTCCTGGATAACCGACCTTGCCCTCGTACTCCCCCCTGACTCAAACGCCCATCTCCCAGTCTGGCAAGACAAGCACCTCCCCCCAAGCCCCGCCGCGACAAGGCAAACTGGTCAATGACCCTCCTGTTCGGAACTCGTTCCTTTCACTTCGGCAATCTCATGCAGTTCCTGCTGGAACAAACAAAGAACTTAACACGGCATAACAATGCATATGCCACCTTCCTGGAATACCCTGCCATGCTCAGCCTTCTGCTAGCCTTTCATTACATGATTGCAATCACTACCTAAGGGAATGGGTGGGCGGATCGCTTGGCGTGCACAAAAGAGGACTGCTGCCGCTAGCCTGGCCTAAGTAGGCCTTCCGGGAACTCCTCCCCTGGGCCGGGGAGGGAGGTGTGGGGCGGCCACGATGGGAAGGCCAGACCCCCCCCCTGGCATGAAGCCCCCTCGCCTATGGCTGGGAGGCCGCTTGACCAGGAAGTGTTCCAGGCGGTTCCCCTCTCCCCCCGCCTCGTACGCACATGTAACTAACAAATATAAGACAGAACGGGAGCGTGGGGTAAAATGGCCGCGGCTATTTATTTATACAGAAACCTAATGGGGTAAACTGCACTCCCTGCAGAGTGCTCCTTTTACAGGAGGTGGGAGGGACGGTGAGCGGCCCTCGAACGCTGACCTCGTGTTCCCCTACGCGAGCGGGCTCTCTAGGTCAGGGATACTGACCTGCCCACTCGTACTCCCAGTCTGACAAGAACAAGCACCTACCCCCCGAGCCGCCACCGACAGGCCTATTTAACCCCCCTTAAACTAGGCCCATAAACCCGCCAACCTTTCCAGAACCCCCCGCAAACTTTAATAGTCTATCCCGCCTTGCATGCCTAGCAGTTTGGACCCATGCTCATCTACCAGCCCTTCGTCCTTACATTCCACCTGGGATACCAATCGCGCCCGAGCATCCGTTACTCACTTGGTCATGCTTCTTAAAGAATGCCCCGAGAATCGCTTTCTCTTCGATGCCTCTCCATTGCCCGGAGCCGCAGCCGCCACTGCCCCGCGCTATCTGGGATTTTCTCCCCCTGCGAGCTGCCCAATCCCCCCTCGAAGCTAACCAACCTGCAACGCGATATCCTGTCGCACAGCTACCCCTTTTCTTTACACTGCTGCAGGCTTCTACCTCCCTCCCTCAGTGACCCCCGTGAAGCGACCCTGGCAGTGGCTACCACGCCTCTTCCCTTGCTCGCTCTGTGTCGAACCTCCCCAACCGTGACCCCTGCCATAGAGCCCCGATGTGCCGCCCTACCCCCCGCTACCCCTTACCATTGACCAGATACGCCGAATGCCATACCTCCACGGCGTGTCCCCATCAACCGCCCGCAGGGGCTGCCCCACCCCTGTGCATCGCGTGATGCTGCCGTGTCCCATGATCCCGGCCTGGCTGCAAGAATTTGGAAAGACACCGGGGTCGGCTGTGGCACTGGATGGGATTTACGGCGCCAGTGACCCCGGCCGTGGATAAAAGTTGGATTAAGAGACACCGGATCAGCGGGAGGCTGCCGGAACGGGATCTGGTGCCAACCTTCCCCCCACCGATATGCCCCACATGCTATAACATATAACTAATGCTGCCCTTCCCTTCCATGCTCTCTTCGTCGTCCCCGTGCCGAAGGAGACCAACGCCTGAGGCTCCAAAGCTTTTAGCTATGCCTATCAATGCTGCTGTGAAATTGCCTTCCTGCTGCGCCATGCCGTTAGTATAAGAGCCCTTCAGGCCTGGTGTTGCTCGCCTTAAACCCCTGTCTGCGCCACCTGGGATTTCTGCCGCCAACCAAGTTCCTAACGCGCTCAGTCTCGATTGCCAACCGCCCCCAATTTACCTGCTGCAGTTTCCTTACCGGTCCTTTGGTGTCCCGGGGCATGCATAGTCGCTCCACGCCGGGTTTCCTTGCCCCCGTCCATGACTGCACCCGCTTTCAGCTGCTGTCACGGCTGCTACAATCCATCGATTTAAAGCATTGGCGCCGCCCGCAGTTGCGGGTGGCCGTCCTGGTCGTCTCAATCCCCTGCCGATTCTGCAGGCGATCTCCTAAAGCTATACCGCCCGCGCGGCAGCGGGCGGCCGTTGGCGTGCCTGACAACCCTGTTCCTCGCTCACGGTGGCCTTATGCCTTCCATTCGCCGCTGGGGCCAAACCTCATGCGCCGAACCGCCTTGTCCTGCATCACATTGGCCCGTAGCCTCCCCTCCACTGCTGTCCGTACATACCCACCGTGACGCCCTGTCCTTGCGGCCCTGGTCAAAGGCTTGCCCGCCCTGCGTGGCTGCTCCTGACTTCCCTCCTGGTCCTTAACCATTCGTCACAGTGTCCGGTGCCTCCCCTTCCCACATCTAGGCCTTCCCTACCCCCGTACAACTCGCCTGCCTTGTACCTATCTGTGGACGAAGGCTGCCCCCTTCGCTGCCTCCCAACTCCCGCATTGTGCTGCCGCACACACTACCTGCTACGCCCCCTTCCCACTGGGAGCGACCCTGGCGCCTGACTCCTGCCTAGCGCGTGACCTGTGGGAAGCCACCACGGCCTTGTCTGCCACCATGCGCTGCCTGCTTGACAACCATGTACACAGCGCGCCGTACAACCACCCTCGTTATGGTTCCGCCTCGGCTTGAAGAGCTAAACTGCTTCGTGCTATCGTGCCCTGCTGCCGCGGAAGATACCCACTGAACTGCCGCTTGCCTAGGCCCTTACATATCCACTACTCTGAGATTGGTGCTTGCTGAACTATTTAAATGGCGCGCTAGGCTAGGGCAACTATGCTGACCACCAGAGCTGCCATAAATCCAAGAGGGGAAAAACAAGATCACCGCTGAATAAGCCATGCACCAGCCATCCGAAGCGCTGTCCTGCTCCTGTGCTTGGAGATCACACCTTTCGGTTTGCGCTCGGCCTTCGCTAAATGCAAACTTCAAGCGCACCCTTAAACCCCTCCCCCTGCCCCATACCTTGGCCATGGGACATACGTAGGTTGCACCAACGCAGGCTTGCCCAGTCGTTCCCCATTAGAGGACGTCTGCCCCCAGCCTGTGCCTTAGTAGTCCTTCCGGAACTCCTCCCCTGGCCTGGGAGGAGTGTGGGGGCGGGGCCACGAGGGAAGGCCAGACCCCCCTGGTCATGAAGCCTCCCCCGCCATGGCTAGTGAGGCCAGCTTTTTGTACCCTTTTAAGACATACTATATATTTTATTCTACTGTTGTTTGGAAAATACAGTCTACAAATTTGACAGAGGAAAACGTTTTTTTTTTTCTTTTTCGGGATGTTTTTTTAATGACCAGTGAAAGCTCACCACAATGTTACTACCTTTGTGGCCATTAAACCTTTTTAGTTATTATAATAACATGTATCTTTACAGTTTTCGCATGCTTGTCACCACATGTTTTAAAAATGGCCTTCAGGTTCTGAAACGGAATAGGTGGGGGAAAAAAAGTATCTTTTGCAATGGTTTTATTCGGGAAGACAAGATAATTGCAACGTTTCCCCAATTTACCCAAGACAAAAGTTGGTTTTAAAAAGCATGCTATAGGTAATCTATAGTACATAAAACAAAAAATACCAGTGACTTGATTAGTGGAGAGTTGGCAGAGAAAGACTAAAGAGGAACCTCTGCTCTAGTTGATCATTTACCGTTGCAATGGATGCCCTGCTGAATGAAGGATTTCATCTCCCCAGCTCCCCTTTAGTCTAGAAAGGGTGTGGATTTGATCGGCAAGTTATGTGTCACTACTTACCAGTGAACACAATTTCCAGAAATAAGTCATGGAGTCAAACCGGAAACATTCCCAAGACACCACCATTGATCTTGTGCCAGAATATTAATTTCTGGAGAAATATGCGGGATTAGCATTCTCTAAGTAAAAGCAAAGAACACAATTGAGACTATTTTGGGGTAGCAAACCGGGCTGATGTGGGAAGCACTTAGTTGGTGACAAACACAGTCACCCTGTTCTACATTCCTGCATGGAGCATCTCGGCATTTAGTTGATTAAAGAACACCATATACTATAAACTTTGGACAGTTGCTTGTGCAATTCAAGAGCTCTGGTATCTCCCATCTAGAAGTGGCATTTTGTAAAGCACCTGTGGGACAAATAAGAGAAAAAAAAAAGTAGTTTTCTGGTTAATATTACTAACTTATACAATATATTATATATATACAACACACACATATATATCGGTTACTTCCAAGGGTGCCGGTATCGCTATGCAGTTTAAAGCTCCCGTATCACTGGCCAATAGGAAGCTGCAACCGGGTGACGTCACGGCTTCCTATTGGCCCGAGATCTTTGAAAATTGGCCATTATGTGATCTCTACGGAGGTAAGTAGCTTCAGAAGCAGGGGGTCCCCAGAGCTGACATTAATGGGGTTCAGCTCCTTCAGACCCCTGCTTCAATTCTGTATAGATAAAAAAAAAAAACCTGCTATGGATTGCCTTTTTAATAAAGACTTGGGATTATTGTTATTCCTTAATTACCAGGTACAGTAATTTGTGCTTGAAAATAACTCTGCCACTTGGTGAAGGATTGGTTTGAATAATAGTTATGGTTACAATTTGTGTATAGAGTCAACATCCAAATACCCTTTTATTAAACATTGTAGTTGGGCATTGTAGGCACAAAAACACATGTTACATAGCGTTTACAATATTATTTTTGTCACCATTCACTAGAGTTGGCCCTGGGTTTTGAACAAGGTCTTGAGGGTGTGTTGCCTCTACACATAGCAGAGCTCCCCTTCTGATATATATATATATATATACACAAGTCACCTCGCCAAGCGCCGCCCGCTCAGCGCTAGCGGGGACGCAGCCTTAGTCACTCCCTATCTGTGTACTCCCTTACAACAGATGGCATAATATTTTGCCCCTTGATTTACAAGGTACTTTACATGCTACAGTGGTCTCATATTTAATTTACTTGATTGCTTGTACTTTTACGGCCTTCCTTTGCACTTGTTTAATTGATAAGCACAAGAACACTCCTTGTTAACAGCTCAACAGATACTAATCAACTGGGATAGCAGACTTTATGATCTAATAGATCTTCAAAGTTGGAACGCAACAATGGAAAAATAGGCACTAGAAAATAGCCAACACACTAAGCAGCTGTGATACAAACCAATATATTAAAATAACATTATCTCAAGGTTGTGCAATGTTATTTTAGATTCACAATAATTCTGCAAAGGCTTTTTTTCCCATGAACATTCATCAGAATGGGATCTAAAAACTGACATACTGTATGAGTTAACTGTTTAAAACAGCATTAAAATGCATAGACACTTCTCCTGGCACTTGAAATGTTCAAATTTCAGGAAAAGTGTCGATGACTGTCTAAGAAGGACACGTTAGAGTGTCACAAATAATGGATGTTCTGATAAAAATGACATGTCGGGAACAATAAGTCAAGAACACTGCCTTACATCAATTAATTGATCATCATTTTTGGCATGCAAATGCCTCAGGAGATACCAGCGGGCAACTGATGCAATGGTTTCACTGCAGGCAGTCTGATAAAGCACTTTCTCCAACAGATGGCGGGTATTCCTGAGAAAACACAAATAGGGTAATCAATTACTCATAATACCCACACGGAAAACCTGCAGTGATAGTGAAAGAAACATAATGTTTTGATCCTATGTGCTGCCTTTTGAGAGTTAAACATGTTGCCTTCACACTTATGTCAGGGTTCTTGCAATCACACAGCAGCAGTAACATGGAGCAGATCTTATTATGGTAAAATACACCTCATTATCACCATCATTTGGGTCCAGTTGAATGAGGACAGCACATCCCTTCAGAATGGACAGGTAGGTTACATGGGCCAATAGGAAGCTGCACCGGGTGACGTCACGGCTTCCTATTGGCCCGAGATCTTTGAACATTGGCCATTATGTGAATCCTACTACGGAGGTAAGTAGCTCCAGAAGCAGGGGGTCCCCAGAGCTGAAATTAGTGGGGTTCAGCTCCATAGACCCCTGCTTCAATTCTGTATAGATAATAAAAAAACAAAAACGGCTATGGATTGCCTTTTTAAATAAAGACTTGGGGATTATTGTTATAGCTTAAATTGACCAGGTACAGTAATTTGCTTGAAAATAACTCTGCCACTTGGTGAAGGATGGTTTGAATAACAGTTATGGTTACAATTTGGTAAAGAGCACAGCCAATACACTTTTATTAAACATTGTAGTTGGGCATTGTAGGCCAAAAACACATGTTACATAGAGTTTACAATCTTATTTTTGTCACCATTCACTAGAGTTGGCCCTGGGTTTTGAACAAGGTCTTGTGGGTGTGTTGCCTCTACACATAGCAGAGCTCCCCTTCTGAACTGACCCCATGTTTAAGTTGCGCACTCTTTAGCTAGGAACTAATTCTCTTGTACAAATAAAGATGTCAAAACTAACACCAGCTATAATGGAGAAAGTGCAGGAGTCTTTCAACTATGATTTAGTTTACATTTTTTAGCATTTTAATTTGAGCACCTGTAGTCTGTCTGCAGTGTTTTCATTTATCATTAAACCCGGACGGGAGTATTTGCAAATATTACACTTCTCCACTTGCCATATTTCCTGTTAAATGAAACTACAGTTGATGTTTCCAACTCTAATTATTGCATAGACTTCTGCAGAAAATAGTTTCTGTTTTCTGTCTTGACACAAAAAAAGCCACAGTCCAGTCAGTTGCTGTAACTGGGATATTATGCCGTTCATACACCAAGCACTAGATATAAAATAGGGTTGCGATCAATTTATAGTGGGGTAATCAATTTACGAACGAGCTGATGTTTCTCCAATGCAAAATGAGGATCTGGTGGGCTATTATTACTAAGCAGAGGAATGATCAATATTGGCTTCAATAGGTATTATATGTTGAAGGAAGGTACCATCTCTTTGTTTGCAAGACAATGGATCACAAAAGAGCCAAGCGCATGCATGTGTTCTTGCTAATTAACTTATGTACAGTATTCCGGGGGGCTAATTAGCTGCAGAGTGAATGTCTAAATCAGGGACCCACTTGGTAGCTGTCTTGTTTATGTTTCTGTCTGTATCAAACATAATGGTCGAGATGGTACTCCCTTCTCTAACCAATGATGTGGTGTCGGTGCAGAGGAACAGTGGTGGGTATCCTCAGTAAAAGTCATAGAAACGCATTAAATACAAAACTCGTTGCACTCAAACATAATTCAGGATAGTCACATTGACGTTTTATCTTTCAGAGGAAAAGCATTGAATGATGGTAGTATGTGACAGTTTAATATGCGTTTCCATTCTAGACTTATCATTTAAGGCCATGTTATCTTGGCAATATTTTCTAAGATGTGCATTTAAAAGCAT
>WSYH01001278.1:0-130608 GCA_036426205.1 Ascaphus truei | reverse complement strand
ATGTAAGCAAGAGAAAAAGAAGCCCAAGAAGATAGCACTCTGGTATACCATCTGCAATATTAAAAATACATTTTATTAATTAGATGTCACAAAACAGAATAAAAGATAGCACAGAATTTTAAAACATGGCATAGATCCCCTGTGCGTAAACCAAAGCAATATGCTGATTAGCACGTCTGTCATAACATATAGAAGCACTGTAAGAAGCCAGGTAGATGAATGAATAATATCCCGGTCTTAAATACAGATCCCAAAAGAAGAATACAGGTTCTCAAGGAAATACAGCAGACAGTGCTACTCTGTGGCAATAAGGAGGTAGCTGGAAATCAATCACCAGTATATACAGGAAATGTGAAAAAGCTAGGACCAAAATATCTCAAAGGAATCAAATCTTTTCATAGAATATCATAGGACTGATAAAGTGTAGATTATAATAAGCTACAGATAGCAATGCAAAAAATCAGTCCTGTTGAAGAGACAAATAACCAGTGATGTTGATCCAAGTGTAATGAACACACAATCCTGAGATGTATATGGTGCTCAGCACAATCCTACATGCATACAGAAGAATCACAGAACATGCATTGAGCGGCAGCTCAAGAGGTATATTTACGTATCCCAAGAGGGGGAGAAACCAGGGGATCCTGCCTACAGCACCCACTCCTACGTGTTTCGGCTGGATGCCTTCAACTGGGAGTGTTATATATATATATATATATATATATATATAACACTACACTACTATTGTAGTTATTAATTATATAACAAGAATCAGAATATTGTAAGCATGAGAACAAGAATAATAAATCTATGGCCAAGCGTCACTTATCAATTATTGATTGTCATTCGTAATGATCTATTAACAAGAAGGAGAATCAGTAGTGACGTCATTATGAATCTTAATATATAAAATCGAAAGGTTAGTGCTATCTGCGGTGAATCTGATTGGTCCTCAGCCTCTGGCCAATCAGATTGTGGGTCTGACGTCACCCAACTGCCACTGTCTTCCCCCTCGGCCGGCCACACACACACACACACACACACACACACGATGATTGTAATAGTGTCTCTCTTCGTGCTGTGAGTGAATATATTATTAATAGTATATCAATACAGATACTAATATAAGTATTGTAGGAACTAGTGGTATACAGCCCTTATGTAATAGATCCTGTGCTGTGTGTGTAGTGTGTGTGGATTGATGTGTAGGTGTGATGTGTGTTTCTAGTAGTTACGAATTCGTGGTGTATAGAATGAATATAGAGACCTAAAACGGTAAATAACAGTTGCGGTGTGGTATATACCTATGTATAATCGGTGCTGTATATATGATAGCCTACTCTGGTCTATCTGTGAAAAACCACTATGTATATTCTGTTGGCTGTATATGTGTACTCTGGTCCCACGTCTCGTATAAACACTATGTATATGTCTGTGCCTGTATATATATGTGCATCCCTGTAGCTGGTGTATATAGCACCTGATATACACTATATATAATATTATAGGTGTATCTATCTGTGTCTGTGTATATACCAGGGCGCGCGCCTCTCTTTCCTGCAGCTGCTGCACTCAGCTCCCCCTCCTCCTGCTGCTCTCAACCCAGTGAAGGTCCAGTGTCAGCACGCCCAAGCACGGGGGAGGTGGCGGGTTACCGTCAAGCCACACTGCCCCCCCCCTCGCCACTGAACTGGATCCCGCCCCCTCCTCCTCTTCTGCTCTTTGTCATTGACAGGAGCCTTCGCCAATCAGAGCAGAGCCGTCGACAACGGGAGGAGGCTGGGAGACAGCCTCAGTCACTACTACTGATTCCCTTTTCATAAATAAATCACTAGCTGATATACCCGCGTTGCCCGGGATTGAATGGTCCCGCTCCCCCTCTCTTCCCACTCCCCCCCTATCTCTGCTCCCCCATTGCCTCCTCTCTCTTGGGTGGGTGAGTTAGTGACTGTGTGTGTGCGCTTGAGTGAGTTAGTGACTCTTCAGTGGAGCTTGTGACTAGGACTGGGTGGGTGAGTGAGTTACTGACTTCTCGTGGGGTGGTTGAGTCTGGTACTGGTGGCGTAGATATGTGCTGGTGGGTGAGTTGCGTCTAACTGGTTTTGCGGTGGCGTGGTGGAGTTACGTGACTGGGTGCAGTTAGTGACTGGGTGGGTGGGTGAGTGAGTTACGTGACTGGAGTGGGTGCTATGCAGATGATTTAGTGCACTGACGTGTTACGTAGTCTAGTGACTGATCGGTGGGTGGGATGATTGAGTTAGTGACTGGTTCTGAGTGGGTTAGTTCAGTGACTGGGTGGTGGGCTATCGATGAGTTAGTGACATGTGTCGATATAGTCGAACTCGGGGGTGGTGAGTGAGTTTTGTGGTGATGATGCGCATTTTCGGTCGACTGGGTAGGTGGGTGTATGACGTTATGACTACTGTGAGTTTTCGTGATTTGGTGGGTGAGTGATTGGTTACAGTGACTTGCTGGGTGAGTGACCTGGGGGGTGGAGTGAGTTAGTGACTGTGTCGTCGGGCACTTGCAGTAGTGACTGGGTGGGTGAGTTAAGTGACTGAGGCTGGGTGAGTGAGTTAGTCGCGGCTGGAGTGCGTAGTAACTGGGTGGGTGGGTGGAAGTGAGTTACGTGACATGGGTGGGTTGTTGAGTGCGCTTTATGGCTCGGGTAGTGGGTGACTTAGTGACGCAGTGGGATTGGTGTATAGAACCTAGGGTGCGAGTGGGTGGGTTAGTGCGGTATTCTGGGTGGCGTGAGTTTAGTTGACTCTGGGTTGGTTCTGAGTTAGTGACTGGGTTGGGTGGGTTAGTTAGTGGACTGGGTGCGTGAGTGAGTTCAGTGACTGGGGTGGTGAGGTGATTAGTGACTGGGTGTAAGTAGTTAGTGACTTAGATGCTGAGCTTAGTCGACTGCTCGAGTGAGTTAGTGACTTGGGTGGGCTGAGTGGATTATGATCCCAGTGAATTGGGTGGGCCTGGATTGAGTTTCTAGATCGATTGTGTGGGTGGGAGTGAGTAGTGAGGTGACTTGTTGTTTTGTCTGTGACGACGTGGAGCTATAGTGACTTGGTGTGGCATGGTGGGTGGAGTGACGTGGAGTGAGAAGTGAGTTGTTGACTGGTGGGTGAGTAAGGGACTTGGTGCGGGTGGGTGACGTTAGTGACTGGGTGGGTTGTTGAGGTTAGTGACTTGGTAGTTTAGATTACTGCGGTGGGTGAGTTAGTGCTGCACTCGGGGTGGGTGAGTTCAGTGCACTGGAGTTGAGCGAGTTAGTGTTGCACATTGAGTTAGTGAACTGGGTAGTGGTGGTGGAAGTTTAGTGCCTGGGTTGGGTTGATCTGGTATTAGTGCACTGGTGAGTGAGGTGAGTTAAGTGACTGACGTGGGTCTTAGTTAGTTGCTGGGCAGTGGTGTTGAGTGTGTAGTGAGCTGGGGTGGTGGGTGAAGTTAAGGACTGGTTGGAGTGGGTGAGTTAGTGGGGTGGTTGAGTGAGTTAGTGACTGGGTGGGTGGGTGGGGTGGTGAGTGACGTAGTGACTGGTGGTGGGTGAGTGTGTGTCAGTGACTGGGTGGTGAAGTGTCATTATGGGTGGGGGGTGAGTTCATGTGACTGGTCATGGGCATGGAGTGATGAGTTAAAGTAGACTTGGTGGGTGTCCGTGAGTGAATTTAGTTGGTGTGGTAGAGTTTGACTGGGTGGAGGAGTTGAACAGAGTTCGATGCCTGGGTAGGTGACTGTGCAGTTACTTGCACTTGGTGTGGTCGGTGGACCTCCCGGGCAGTTGGTGGGTAACGTCATTGGTAATCAGACGGCGTGGACTACCGCGACTGCCGGAGGTCCAAGAGGAGTCAACGGACCCTTGTTTTCGACAGCACCGGTCACCGCCATGACCGGAAAGGTACGATTGTAAAGCCAAGTGCACCAACACCGGTCATGCAGGCGCTGATGCACCGCTTTAGCATTGAACTTTTAGTGACACTACAAGTGGCTAGCGGACTGAGTAGTCTTAGCTAACCTCTACAAGGACAACACTCTATAAAGCGTGGCGGCGCCCACTGTTATACGGGGGACCATTCTCTAGGAATTTGGCGTGCGCAAACTGTTCGAGGGCCTGCGAAAGAGTTCAATAGGCTACAGAACGGTGAGGTTTGACTGGGTGGTGGGTGTAGTTAGTGACTGGTGCGTGGTGAGGTAGATTATTTGGTGGAGTTAGTTAGTGACGGTGGGTGATTGACGTTATTGACTTGGGTGGGGGGGTGGTGAGTTAGTGGGACCTTGAATGATTAGAAGCTGGGTGGGTGGTTGAGTGAGTTTAGTGACTGAGTGGGTGAGTGCTTAGCGACTGGGTGGGTGGTGCCGGGAGCATGAGTGACTCTGGTGGAGTGCGTGACTTGGGTGCATTTTCCCCCCTCCCCCCCCCCATATCACACCGGAGTGCAGCATCAAGGCTACGAGGGCAAGCAGGTCAGTCCCCCCCGCCACCCCCCATGTACCTCAACCGTGGTCCATGCCGGCATGCAAATAGTTTAGCGTCCCCGGCATTCCCCAAACCTTAGAGGGCTTCATCGAGATAGGGTATGGGCAATCCCCCCCACCTCACGCGGATATGAACCTTTGGGGAGGCCGGTCAGGGTCGATGTACGGTGATGGGGGGGGGATTTTACCTCCACTGCTCTGGCGGCGCCCGCCAATGCCGCTCTTCTCCGCTCTCCTCCGTCATGTTTAATCGGCAGGCGAGGTGAATTGGCCGCGCCGGGGTGTTTTTTCAGGAGGCCGGGTAAGAGGGCTTGTCAATGAGGCGGGAGAGTGTGGTAGCGCCTGTGGCGCCGCCTGAGTCTGTAGGTGCCGGGAGCCGTGACGGCCGCCCATGGCAAGGAGGGCATGCCTCGGTGCATCGGTTCATGAAGAGCACACTCACCACCCGCATCCCCCCTGCCCCGGGACCGAGGCGCCAACTCCCCGTCAGTGACACCCACACACCCCCCCCCCCTACTCTGACTTCCGGCTCCGCCATCGTAGCACTTGGCGCCCGAGGAAGGAGGGGTGCCTCTCGCCACGCCGCCATCTTGTTCACTCTGCGCTCGCGAGGCAGCCTGCCTCCCCTGCCTGTCCCATCCGCCGGGGAGGGAGGTGAGTATGAGCGCCCGGGTAGGGAGGTCAGTTTGGTACGTCGCAGGGATGGAGGTAGAGTTGGAGCGCCGGGAGGGAGTGAGTTCGGCGGGCCTGGGAGGGAGGTGCAATTGGACGCGCGGAGTGAGGTGGAGTTGGAGCGCTGGTGATGGGAGGTGAGTATGGACTGGGGGGGTTGTAACAGTCCCGTGTTCTGTTGTTTGTGGTGTGTGTGGTCGTGTGTGCTTTGTTTGCTGTGTTGTGTGTGTGTTGTGGTGCTCGTGTGTGAATTGTGCTAGTGTGTTGATCAGTGTGCATCGTGCCAGTAATGGTTTGTTTGTGTGTGTGTGTGTGTGTTATATCATTTTTGTGTGGCCAGGCACGCGTCGGGGGCCGCGCTCCGTTGCCGTTGGGTGCCTTCCCCGCAATTTCACCCGACCCACTCCTCCTCTTTTAGTCGGACACTCTCCTGCAGTCTCACCACAAACGTCTGCGTGGCCGTGCGCACTTAACCGCTGATCCGGGGGGCGGATGCCCAGTCTCTTGCTCTCCAAGGCCATCATCCCGGGCTCTGTTAGCTCTCTTTTATATTAAAAGATTCGATAATGAACGTTCATACTCTTGACTGGATTCTCCTTCTTGTTAATAGACATTTCGAAATGACTGCAATAATATGATAATGACGCTTGGCCATAGTTTATTATTCCTTTTTTTCTCATGCTTTACAATAGCTCGATTGTTGTCTATAATAATTAATAACTACCAAAGTAGTCTTGACTTATTTGATATCTATAGTACTATATCATCTTGATTAGATAATCTACCGCCATCCCAGTTGAAGCACTCCAGCCAATACACGTAGGAGTGGGTGCTGATGGCAGGATCCCCTGGTTTCTGCTCCCCCCTTCTGTTGGAATACGTAAATATACTCTTGTATGCTGCCGCTCAATGCATTTATCTGTTCTGTGATCTTCTGCATGATATGCATGTAGTATTGTGTTGAGCCCCATATACATCTCTAGGATCTTGTGTGTTCCATCATTTACACTTGGATCACACCTGGTTATTTGTCTCTTTCGAAACAGAGCTGATTCTTTTTGGCATGCTATCTGTAGCTTATTATATATCCTCCACTATTCATCATCCTACTGCGATATTCTATGAAAGATTGATTCCGCTTTGTGATATTTTGGTGCCTATGCTTTTTCCCAATTTCCTGTATACTTAGCTGGTGAGCTTGATATCTCACACTACCTCCTCCCTCCTATTGGGCCACAAGTTAGCACGTCTGCTGTGATTTCCTTAGAACCTGTATCTCTTCTTTTTGGGATTCTGTATTTAGACCCGGGATTTATTCATTCATCACCCTTGCTTCTTACAGTGCTTCTATGACTGTTTACAGGCTGGCTAATCAGCAGATATTGCTTTGGTTTACGCATACAGGGGATCGTGTGTGGGGGGCCCTGTGTTTTAAACATTCTGTGCTAATCTTTTATTCTGTTGTGTGTGCATTCGACACTATATAAAATTATTGTTAATATGCAATGTGTATACCAAGTGCATCTTTTCTTGGATATATATATATATATATATATATACACACAGCACAGAGAGAGACACATATACACATACATAGTGTTATATATAGATCGTGCAGAAGATATATATATATATATACACACACACATACAGTGAAGGAGGTACATACACACATATATGGTGGGGAGGTGAGTGTGACAGTCTGTGACAGTGTTTGTTACAGTGTTGTAGAGTGTGTGATAGGGACCAACTGTGTGTGTGTGTGTGTGTGTGTGTGTGTGTGTGTAAACGAGACTGTGTGTGTGAAAGCGAGACTGTGTGTGACAGCGACCAACTGTGTATGTGTGATAACAATGGACTGAGACTGTGTGTGTGACAGCGAGTCACTGAGATTGTCAGTCACAGTTTTGCATTGTGTATGTGCCAGCAAGAGACTGTGTGTGTGACACCATGAGACTGTGTGTGTGTGTTTCAGTCACAGTTTTGCATTGTGTGTGACATTGTAACCATGTCCTTGTGTTACAATGTAACAGCGCTGCTGTATGTTGGGGTTACAATTTGCGTGCAGTGTGTCGGGGCGCGCGTGTGAGAGACAGTGATAACGGAGGAGTGTGTGTTTGACACACTGTGTGTGTGAAGTGCCTGATATGAGGTGTGTCTTGTGTGTCTCTTACAGTGTGAGACAGCTGGTTGGGTCAGGCTCACCACATTACATTGCACTGTGGAACTACACACACAGGTTGGCCTGATATATATGTGTACACTAATATGTACACACACATTTATGACACACACATACGTGTTACAGGGAGTTATATTTAGCAGATAGAAGGGGGTCACAGGTTTTCACCCTGAGGGGATTTGGGTGGGGTAGGGGGGGTAGGTAGGCACTTCAAATTTCCCACTGGACCCAACAGAGCATCGCCACCGTTGTCCTAGAGGTATTACAAAGAGCGCCTTGCATAGCCCTGGAGTTCAGAGGACATCCGCTGGGCTTGCCCTAGAGGTTGCAGGACGCAGCATATCTTCCGTGACTGACCCCACAGAGCATCGTGCACACATGTCCTAGCGGTGTTGCAGGAAGACTGTACCTCTAGAGGTTTGGAGGGACATCGGCTGGGGGTGTCCTAGAGGTCCGAGGGCCGTCGGATTTCAGGACTGAGACCCTCAGGATGTCGGTGGAGCGGAGGCTGAAGGAACTGGAGGAGCTGTTACTGAGGGGCCCCCAGGGGCCCAGTGCGGGGTCCCTGAGTGTGGAGACCCTGCTGGATGTGCTCATCTGCCTGTGCCAGGAATGCAGTGCGACTCCCCTCCGCAGGGACAAGAATGTGGCAGACTTTCTGGCCAGGGGTAAGATACTCGGAATCATTATACAGTGCGGCGTGTTTGTTATCTGTGTATAGATACTCAATATCATTATACAGTGTAGTTTGTTCATGATCGGTGTATAGCGATACTCACAATCATTCTACAGCGCAGCGTGTTCATTATCAGTTTATAGATACTCGCTGTCATTATACAGTGCAGCGTGCTTTGTTATTGGTGTAGAAATATGTTCATTATCAGTGTATTGAGATACCTGACATCATTATGTGTGTATGGTTTTATTTTTTTTCACCTCGACCTGTCTGGCGGTTAATCAAAGCAGCCATGGGGTGTGACAATGACAGATGTGGTGACATCACTATCATCCCACCTGTCCCCTGACCACAGGTCTCTTGTATTGGTGGCTCTGAATTTTTCTTGTGGTTAAGGCCGGTTTATCTGGATTTCTTACAAGTGTCAGATTTATTCATCTGTCATATTTAATTCTCTAACTTAAGGCTGTGAGTGCCTCCTGTCTGTGTCACCCTGCGGGGGGAGGAACAGACTCATAGCTCCCGTCTGTCACTGTGTCACCCTGCGGGGGGAGGGACAGACTCAGCTCCCTTCTGTGTCACTGTGTCACCCTGCGGGGGGAGGGACAGGCTCATAGCTCCCTTCTGTGTCACTGTGTCACCCTGCGGGGGGAGGGACAGGCTCATAGCTCCCTTCTGTCTGTGTCACTGTGTCACCCTGCGGGGGGGAGGGACAGAATAGGCCGTAGCTCCCTTCTCTCACTTCCTTCTTACCCCAAATGTTCCTACATTCTACTAATTGTAACTTTATAGGTTTCCAACATACAGGATTCAACCTTTCCCCATACACAAACTCCTATACAGTAGCTCCTCTGATTACTGTTGACTAATTGGACACTATCTGCTTGAAATATATGAATAAATAAAAACATCTGCTTTTATGAAGGAAAAATCCCCTTTTTAATGTTTGTTTATAAACAATGTGGTGTTTTTAATTTGTAGCACAAAGACTTTGCACATATCCCTTTTATCGTGTGTGTGTAAGGGAGAGGATAACCCTATATTTACCTTATTGGGATAATCCTGTATTGTGGAAGCCTTGTATGGTTAACATGTCACTACCAGCTAGAGCAGGGTGACCAGCTCCAGTCCTCAAAGGCCATCACCAACCAGCTCAGGATATCCTGCTTCAGCACAGGTGGCAGACTCATAGCTCCCTTCTGTCTGTCACCCTGCGGGGGGAGGGACAGGTTCATAGCTCCCTTCTGTCTGTGTCACTGTGTCACCCTGCGGGGGGAGGGACAGGTTCATAGCTCCCTTCTGTCTGTGTCACTGTGTCACCCTGCGGGGGGAGGGACAGACTCATAGCTCCCTTCTGTCTGTGTCACTGTCACCCTGCGGGGGAGGGACAGGCTCATAGCTCCCTTCTGTCTTGTCTCTGTGTCACCCTGCGGTGGGGAGGATACAGGTCATAGCTCCCCTCTGTCTGTGTCTCTGTGTCACACCTGCCGGGGGAGGACCGGTTCATTGCTCCCTTCTGTCTGTGTCCACTGTCAGCCGCTGCGGGGGGAGGGACAGACTTGATACTCCCTTTTGTCTGTGTCACATGTGTCACCCCTGCGGGGGAGGGACATACCTCGCTCCCCTATTCTTGTCCTGTGTCAGCCCTGCTGGTTGGATGGACACGACTCATAGCTCCTCTCTTCTGTCTGTTCCCTGTGTCACCCTGCGGGGGTGGAGGACAGTATCATAGCTCCCCTTCTGTCTGTGTCACTGTGGTCACCCTGCGGGAGGAGGACAGACTCACAGCTCCCTTCTGTCTGTGTCACTGGTTTAGCCACCCTGCGGAGGTAGGTTACAGACTCATCGCTCCCTTCTGTCTGTTCCTCGTGTCATCCTTTCTCCTCGCAGGACATCCTGAGGGCTCAGGTCTAAGCGGGTTTAAAAGGTAGATTTTACTCTCTCGCCGCTGGGTCGAAGTCTCTTTCTCGCGCGTTTCGCCTCTCTCTGCTCGCGCTCCTCCCTCGTTCGCGTCTCCTCTGTTCTCTCTCGCGCTCTCTCCGTCGCGCGCGCCTCTTTGCTCACCTCTCTCCTCGTGCTCGCGCTCTCGCTCCCTCAATAAGCTCGCATCCCTCTCTCCTCTCTCCCTCTCTTCTCCTCGCTCTCATTCTCTCTGTTCCTCTGACTCGCTTCGCTCTCCGTCTTACATGTCTCTCTCTCTAAGAGGATCATCTCTCTCTCCTCTCGTCGTGTCAGGTCTCTTCATCCTCTCCTCTCTCGCTCTCTCACCCTTCGCTTCCCTCCTCTCGCTCCTCCTCTAGCTCCGCTCTCGTCGCGCTCTCGCTCGCTCTCTCTCTCGGCTCTCTCTCGCGCTCTTCTCTCGTCTTCTCTCCTCGCCCTCTCTCTCGCGCTCGCTCTCTCGCGTCTCGCTCTAGGTCTCTCTCTCGCACTCAAGTCCGATCTCTCTCGCTCTCTCTCTCGCGCTCTCTCTCTCGTCTCTCTCCCTCGTCTTCGCTCTCTCTCTCCGCGCTCTCTCTCTCTCTCTCTCTCGCGCTCCTCACTCTCTCGGTCTCATCCCGCTCCCCTCCGCCATCTCGCCGTCGTCTATGGTCTCCTCTCTCTCGCACTCGCTCCCTTCTCGCTTGCTCTCTCGTCGGCTCACTCTCTCTCGCGTCGCTCGCTCGCTCGTCTTCGCTCTCTCTCGCTCACGCTCATGCTCTTGTCACTCGCTCACGCTCTGTCCCCCACCTCGTCACCCTCAGCTCGTCCTCCTCACGCTCTTCACTCGCTCACTCTCTGTCCTCGCTCACTCGCTCACTCCTCTCTATCACCTCTGTCACTCCTCG
The DNA here is from genome assembly GCA_036426205.1 of Ascaphus truei. Lineage (NCBI taxonomy): Eukaryota > Metazoa > Chordata > Amphibia > Anura > Ascaphidae > Ascaphus > Ascaphus truei. The sequence goes on along the minus strand of WSYH01001278.1, from coordinate 119,777 downwards.
TCACTCTGCTCTCCTCCTCGCTCACGCTCTGTCGCTCACGCTCTTCTCTCGCCTCACGCTCTCGCCACGCTCTGTCTCTCTCTCTCACGCTCCTTCCCTCTCCTCCCGCTTTCCTCTCTCCTCACGCTCTGTCTCTCCTCGCTCACGCTCTGATCTCTCTCGCTCACATCTCTGTCTCTCTCGCATCACTGATCTCTTTCTCTCTCTCTCCCCCGCTCTGTCTCCTCGCTCACGCTCTGTCTCTACTCCGCACGCTCTGTCTCTCTCGCTCACGCTCTGTCTCTCTCGCTCACGCTCTGTCTCTCTCGCTCACGCTCTGTCTCTCTCCTCGCTCACGCTCTGTCTCTCTCGCTCACGCTCTCTCTCTCGCTCCACGCTCGTCCTCTCCTCTCACGCTCTTCCTCTCCATCACCCTCATCGCTACACGTCTCTTCTCTCTCGCTCACGCTCTGTCTCTCTCGCTCACGCTCTGTCTCTCTCGCTCACGCTCTGTCTCTCTCGCTCACGCTCTGTCTCTCTCGCTCACGCTCTGTCTCTCTCGCTCACGCTCTCGCTCACGCTCTCGCTCACGCGTCACGCTCCTCCCCCTCACGCTCACGTCCTACCGTCACAGCTCTCTACGCTCACGCACCTCATCGCTCACGCTCTCTTCGCCCGTACACGTCCGTCAAGCTCACGCTCAGCTCTCGCTCCGTTCTCTCACGCTCTCGCTCACTCTCATCGCTCACTCTCTCATCACCCGCTCATGTCTCTCCTCTCACTCTCTCTCCTCTCACATCTCTCGGGTCCACTCCTCGCTCTCTCACTCCCCCAAATGTTTGTAAGCACATATCTCTGAGAACACTGCAGGTTATTGCTCCTCTTCCCTGCAGTGATGTGCCAGAGCTTGTTTTTCTGGTTTAACATGTTGATACAAAACCCAAGAGAATGTTTCATTCTGAGACCAACTTCTTGCAGCCCAAGTGAAAAGTGTTTGGGGTTTATAGCTGGTAACCCTAGTGATAGAGCAGACACCCATAATCAGGCCCTAAAGGGTTCAGTCCCACGTAGGCGCAAAATGGCCTTATGATACGGACATGTTTAATGGGTTAAAGGGTCAGTCCCACTAGGAGCAGAGTGACCTAATGGCAGGGTTAAAGGGTCTGTTTATTTTCCTCTACTACACAATATATGTATAAATACACAAATATTTTTTTATTTAGAAATATATGTATAGTATATATCATATATCCGGTGTGCTGATTATTATAGGAAATGTTTGGGTGTTTCCAGACATACAAATTATTGCTTCTTTTTATAATTAGCGGGTTCCATGTTTGTGAATCGCTCGTTAGGCCACATAGTCGTCAGCACGAGACGCTCCTGATTACACACTGTAAACGAACTGTTGAATTAATAGTCAAACAGGTGTATATGTGTATACAGTGCTTGTGTATATTCTGCACTCTATATGCACAATTAGATCAGTCTATAGCAGGCCACCTTAATAATTAATTTATTTGTAACCCACAGTTGGGTAACTGGAATATAAATGGAGAGGAGGGGGGGGAGAGGAGAGGGGGGGGGGGCACAAGTCCGCTTACAGAGGAGAAAGTCCCACTGTGTCTATCAAAAGTAACAGTGGGAAAGTCAGTGTGGCCGGATGGGATACACACAAGCATATTAAGAGCGCTTAGGGCTGCGCTGGCAACACCGGGCCCGCTTAACCAGTCACTATAACCCGATGTAGTGCCGGACGGCTGGAGGAGAGTTGGTGTAATCCCACAGCAGTGAGAGGAGGGAAGAGGCAGGTAACTGCAGACCAGTGAGTCTGACCTCAGGGGTGGGAATGAATGGAAACGTTGCTGAAAGAAGGAACTGTTTGCTACAGTCCAGCAGCTTAGAAGATCTCAGGCAGCGTGCGGTTACTGGGAGGGGGCGGATGGGAGGGATCATGTCATACACACCTAATTGATATATATTTTTTGACTGGGTGACTAAGGTAATGGGTCAGGGTGGGGCAGTAGAGGTAGCGTACGTGGATTTTAGTAAGATATTTACCACTGTCCCAAACAAAGACTGATGAACACATTGCAATGCTTGGGATTGGGCTCGAAGGCCCAAATCCACAAATGAGTGCTAAATGTAAGCCTGTGTTTGTTCCCATTCTAATGCTTGGGAGTTAAAGCGTGCTAAATGTTAGCACCCTTTTGTGGCTCTGCGTCTAGGATGGATAAGACATTGGGTGAAGGATCGGCAACAGAAAGTTGTGATAAAGGGAGGAGGGTTAGGTAACCACTGGAGTGCCTCGGGGATCTGTCCTGGGATTGGCGCTCTTTTATATATTGGGGACATTACACCATGGGTTGGAGGGGAAGGGTGCCTCTTGTTTTGCACATGACATACAGATCCGCAGCACACATGACACTGGGCCCGGTACAGGAAACGATGCATGATTTGGGGCAGATGGAAGGACTGGTCAGCAGTGTGGCAATTAGTTTCATGCCAAATAATGCAAAATAATGCACGTGCATCCCAAAAATTCAAATGCAGGAGTGATGACCCCGTAATTTCAACTTCTATAGAGGAAAGGGATAGAGTAATAATGACCCGAGAGTCATTATTTCAGCTGACTTTAAAGTAGGCGGCAATGTAAAAAAACAACGGTGAAAGCCAGCGGGGTGTATAGTGAGAGGTATTAGCAGCGGGGTGTTAGGGTGTATAGTGAGAGGTATTAGCAGCGGGGTGTTAGGGTGTATAGGGAGAGGTATTAGCAGCAGGATTTTAGGGTGTATAGGGAGAGGTATTAGCAGCGGGTGTTAGGGTGTATAGGGAGAGGTATTAGCAGCGGGGTGTATAGGGAGAGGTATTAGCAGCGGGGTGTTGGGGTGTATAGGGAGAGGTATTAGCAGCGGGTGTTACGGGGTATAGGGAGAGGTATTAGCAGCGGGATGTTGGGGTCTATAGGGAGAGGTATTGGCAGCGGGATGTTGGGGTGTATAGGCAGAGGTATTAGCAGCAGGATGTTGGGAAGTAGGAGGGAAGCGAGAGAGAGAGGAGCGCTAGAACAGGAGAGAAGCATATTGCAAAGAGAGGAGAGCTAGAACAGGCGGGAAGCATATTGCAGAGAGAGGAGCTAGAACAGGAGGGAAGCATATTGCAGAGAGAGGAGAGCTAGAACAGGAGGGAAGCATATTGCAGAGAGAGGAGAGCTAGAACAGGAGGGAAGCATATTGCAGAGAGAGGAGAGAGCTAGAACAGGCGGGAAGCATATTGCAGAGAGAGAGGAGAGATAGAACAGGAGGGAAGCATATTGCAGAGAGAGAGGAGCTAGAACAGGGGGGGAAGCATATTGCAGTAGAGCGAGAGATAAAAACAGGAGGGAAGCATATTGCAGTAGATGGAGGACTAGAACAGGAGGGAAGCATATTGCAGAGAGGAGAGGAGAGCTAGAACAGGATGGGAAGCATATTGCAAGAGAGATGAGACTAGAACAGGAGGGAAGTCATGCAGAAGAGAAGCTTGAACAGGAGGGAAGCATATTGCAGAGAGAGAGGAGAGGCTGAGAACGGGGGAAGCTATTTGCAGAGAGAGAGGAAAGTTGAACAAGGGAAGCATATTGCAGAGATAGAGAGGAGCTAGAACAGAGGGTAATGCATATTGAGAGAGAGAGAGAGCTGAACAGGAGGGGAGCATATTGTCGAGAGGAGGAAGCTAGAACAGGAGGGAGCATATTGCAGAGAGAGGAGAGCTAGAACAGAGGGAAGTTATTGCAGAGAGAGAGGAGAGCTAGACACAGGGGGAGCATATTGCAGATAGAGGAGATCTAGAACAGGCGGGAACTATTTCAGAGAAGGAGAGCTGAACAGGAGGGAAGCCTATTGCAAGAGAGGAGTAGCTAGAACAGGAGGGTAAGCATATTGCAGAGAGAGAAGAGCTAAACAGAGGGAAGCATTATGCAGTAGAGAGAGGAGAGCTAGAACAGGAGGAATCCTATTGCAGAGAGAGACGAGAGAGACTAGAACGGAGGGAAGCATATTGCAGAGAGAGGAGATCTAGAACAGGGGGGAAGCATATGGGTGCGAGAGATGAGAGCTAAACAGGAGGGAAGCATATTCATAGAGAGGAGATTAGAACAGGAGGTAGAGATAGCTAGAAGAGGGAAGCATAGTATGGCAGAGAGAAGAGAAGCCTAGAACGGAGGGAAGCATATTGCAGAGAGAGAGGAGAGCTATAGAACATGTAGGGAAGTCATATTGCAGAGAGATGAGAGCTGAACAGGAGAGAGCTATTGCAAGGAGAGATGCTAGAACAGTAGAGAAGTATGCATTTTGCAAGGAGGGCGTCGGCACAGGAGAATCATATTGCATGAGAGGAGAGGAGCTAGAACAGAGGGAAGCATATTGCGAGAGAGAGGAGAGCTGCGAGGGAGCATATTGCAGAGAGAGAGGAGAGCTAAACAGGAGGAAGCATATTGCAAGAGATAGGAGCCTAAACAGGGGAAGCATATTGCAGAGAGAGAGGAGAGCTAGAACAGGGGGGAGCATATTGCAGAGGGAGGAAGCTAGACCAGGGGCGGAGGAATCATATGCAGAGAGGAGAGAGCTAGAACAGGAGGGAAGCATATTGCAGAGAGAGAGGAGAGCTAGAACGGGGGAAGCATATTGCAGAGAGAGAGGAGAGCTAGAACAGGAGGGAAGCATATTGCAGAGAGAGAGAGAGGAGCTAGAACAGGAGGGAAGCATATTGCAGAGAGAGAGGAGAGCTAGAACAGGAGGGGAGCATATTGCAGAGAGAGAGGAGAGCTAGAACAGGAGGGAAGCATATTGCAGAGATAAGAGGAGAGCTAGAACAGGAGGAATACATATTGCAGAGATAGAGAGAGCTAGAAACAGGAGGGAAGCATATTGGCAGATAAGGGAGAGCTAGAACAGGAGGGAAGCATATGCAGAGAGAGGAGAGCTAGAACAGGAGGGAAGCATATTGCAGAGAGAGGAGAGCTAGAACAGGGGGGGAAGCATATTGCAGAGAGAGGAGCTAGAACAGGAGGGAAGCATATTGCAGAGAGATGCTAGAACAGAGGTGAAGCATCACTTCAGAAGAGAGGAGAGCAGACAGGAGGAGAGCATATTGCAGAGAGAGGAGAGCTGATAACCAGAGGGAGCATATTGCAGAGAGAAGAGCTAGAACAGGAGGGGAAGCATATTGCAGAGAGAGGAGAGAGCTAGAACAGAGGGAAGCATATTGCAGAGAGAGGAGAGCGTCTAGAAAGGAGGGTAGAGCATATTGCAAGAGAGAGAGAGCGAGACATGGGGGAACATATTGCAAGAGGAGATTAAACAGGAGGGAAGCAATTGCAGAGAGAGGGAGTTAGAACAGGAGGTGACCATATTGCAGAGAGAGGGAAGCGCTAGAACAGGAGAGAAGCCTATTGCAGATAGGAGGAGAGTCTAGAACAGGAGAAAGCATATTGCAGAGAGAGGGAGAGCTAGAACAGAGAACTATATTTGAGGAGGGAAGCTAGAAGGAGGGAAGCTATTGCAGAGAGAGAGTATATACAGGAGGGGAGCATATTGCAGAGAGAAAGGAGCTAGAACGGGGGAAGCATATTGCAGAGAGAGGGAGGAGCTAGAACAGGAGGGGAAGCATATTGGCAGAGAGGAGCGCTAGAACAGGGGGAAGCATATGCAGAGAGAGGAGAGCTCACAGGAGGGAAGCAATATGGCAGAAGAGGAGATCTAGAACAGGAGGGAAGCCATATTCAGAGAGGGAGAGCTAGAACAGGAGGGGAGCATATGCAGAGAGAGAGGAGCTAGAACGGGGGGAACATATTGCAGAGAGAGGAGAGAGCTAGAACAGGAGGGAAGCATATTGGCAGAGAGAGGCGCTAGAACAGAGGGAAGCTATTGCAGAGAGAGGAGAGCTAGAACAGGAGGGAGCATATTGCACGAGAGAGAGAGCTAGAACAGGAGGGAAGCAATTGCAGAGAGAGAGGAGTAAAGCAGAATAGGAGGGAAGCATATTGCAAGAGAGAGAGAGCTGAAAAGGAGGGAAGCATATTGCAGAGAGAGGAGAGCTAGAAACAGGAGGGAATCATATTGCAGAGAGAGCTAGAACAGGAGGGAAGCATATTGCAAGAGATGAGCAGAACAGGAGAAGCATATTGCAGGAGAGGAGAGCTGAACAGGAGGGAAGCATATTGCAGAGAGAGGAGCGGCTAGAACAGGGGAAGCATATTGCAGAGAGAGAGCTAGAACAGGAGCAGAAGTCATATTGCAGAGAGAGGAGTAGGTAGAACAGGAAGAGAAGCAATTGCAAGGAGAGAGGAGAGCTAGGACAGAGGGAAGCATATTGCAGAGAGGGGAGAGCTAAACAGGAAGGATCATATTGGGCAGAGAGAGAGGAAGCTAGAACAGGATGGAGCATATGCAGAGAGAGGAGAGCATAGAACTGGAGGAAGCATATTGCAGAGGAGAGAGCTAAACAGAGGGAATGATTGCAGAGAGAGAGGAGAGCTAGAACAGGAGAGAAGCATATTGCCAGAGAGAGGAGAGCTGAACAGGAGGGAAGCCATTTGACATAGAGAGAGTAGAGCTAGAACAGGAGGGAAGCATATTGCAGAGAGGAGCTAGGACCGGACTGGAAGCATATTGCAGAGAGAGGAGCTAGAACAGGAGGGAAGCAATTGCAGAGAGAGAGAGCTAGCAATAGGAGGAAGCATATGCAGAGAGAGGAGAGCTAGAATAGGAGTGAAAGCATATTGCGCAAGAGAGGAGAGCTAGAACAGGAGGGAAGCATATTGCGAGAGAGAAGGAGAGCTAGAACAGGAGAGAAGCATATTGCGAGAGAGGAGAGCTAAACAGGTAGGGAAGCAAGATAGGGCAGAGAGAGAGAGAGCTAGAACAGGAGGGAACATATTGCAGAAGAGAGAGCTAGGACAGGAGGGAAGCATATTGCAGTAGAGGGAGAGCTAACCAGAGGGAAGCATATTGCGAGAGAGGAGAGGCTAGAACAGGAGGGAAGATATTGCAGAGAGAGAGCTGAACAGAGGGCGCATATTGCAAGAACGGAGGCTAAAACAGGAGAACATATTGCGAGAGAGGAGAGAGCTAACAGGATGGAAGCATATTGAGAGAGAGAGGAGAGCTAGAACAGGAGGGAAGCATATTCAGAGAGGCAGGCTATAACGGAGGGAAGCATGTGCAGAGAGAGAGGAGAGTCTAGAACAGGAGGAAGCATGGGGGGTGGAGAGGGGGGAGAGAGAATCTAGAACACAAGGTCGTACTCTGAAGCTGCAGGGGCGGGATAAGGGGAAATGGTGAGTCACATTAAGGGTGGTGGATTTCTCTGGATAGGGGCCGCCGCCAGCAGAGGGTAGGACTATGCAGTTGGGTAATTCAAATGATTGTAATAAATATAAGGCTAAAATCCTAAATGTGAAGAGAGCACAAGGACTTGAAAGTTTGTCTGTCCTGTATCTCTAATATATCTCAATCTCGTACTTGTCTCTCATCTCTCTGTCTTCCTTCATCCCTCGCTCCCAATGATCTCCCCGTACTGCGGTCTACAGCTCTCTTCTCCACGTTCATTAAATATATATCACACACCTTCAGCCGTGTCTCCCCGCTGCTGGGAGGCCTCCCCAATGATCTCCCAGGGTATTGCGTTACAGTCTACCTCTCATCTCCACTTCGCTCAAAACATTTTATCATTCGCCCTCCCCATCCTAATTTTGCTCGCTGTCCTCTGGTCTTTTGATCTTCTTGGAATCCAGTTGAGTTCTCATACTTTGTCCAACGATGGGTCTTACCTGGGTACTTCTTGTGATATGTCTGGCCCACCGCCATTTTAATTTCTTCTTGCTTTCGCCTCTATCAGTGCATGCCTTTGTTTTTTTTGTTCGGAACCATACTTACTTGTGTTGTCTAAGATTTGTTGAGTCATTGTGTGCATTTAGGGTCCGAGCGTCACAATCCAAACGTGAGCGGAGGACAGGATACAACGGTGACATGAGAACACTTTTTGTATACTGAGGCAGTGTGGAAGGCTCCGCTCTGAAATATTGTCTGGTTCTTCCCAAATGGCTCGATCACAACTTAATTCTCCTATGATATTCAATCAAAAGATTGAAAGATTCCCACCCCAACTTCTACTTGTATTCCATTTTTCATTATCGAAGATGGCACTGGTGTCAAATCACTTGCTATGGAGCCACTTCTTTCTTACTTGCGTTGGCAATTTTCAAAATTGTGTTTGAGTCTTCTGACTTGTGTCAGTGATAGTGTGGTTACCTAAGAGACTTGCCACTAGTAGAAATCCCAGTATGGCGTGCACACAGACCATAAAATTATAATAGGTCCAATGATGCTCACACTGAGGCTGTTAACATATACACTTATTTAGAACCAAATGTCTACACAATATTTTATATCGATTTAAGGTTTAAAATGGTTCTCTTGCCTCGGGTAATGTGTTTTGTATTACTAGTCTCAAACTTATCAAACTCTTCAGCAAATGGTAGTGTGACAGGTGCATTCACTGAGATCACAGGGGTTTTACCTGGAGAGCCCTATTACTTCTAAATTAACACTCCAAGAGTTTATTACAACCTATTGTCACCAGAGAATACGTGATTCAGGATTGATGAGATAAAAACGTTATTACACAATAATTAAAGCACCACAGGCCTCCTGCCCTCTGCCAGGCACATTCATTGGTGGGATAGAAGAAACCGGGATACCTGGAATAGCCGATGAGGACATTGGAGAAACGGTTGGACACGTTCCAGTTCATCCCGCCATCTTTATATAGCATCAAGATGTATGAAACGGTGCCATCTGTAGTCAGCACAGCCTGGTATGTGTTGGTCTAAACATGTAATTAGTGCAAAATGTTAATGAACAAATCTCAGCACAAGATTAACGATTTGGAAGGGGCCAGTATTTAAACACATTGCAGACCCTGCTCACAGCAAAGGGCTTAACAGACTTGCTTTACTCACCTGGTCATCATTGTTCTTAGCTGGGTACACTGGAGCATTCACCCACGTAATCTTCAATGTCCACTGAGCTGTGTATGAGGTTTTCAAATGGTTCTGGATCATGGATTCCACTCTCTGAACCACAGCATTGTTCCCCGAACTGCTCCTGACATATTCCTATTGGTTCAAAATACGGACCATAAAACCTGTTGCCAATCACATAATATTTTGGGCAGAACTGTTCTACAAGCTAACCATCTTGGTTCCATGATGTTATATATCCAGCCAATGATTTAGGTAGATTAGAGGAATGGTCATGATTGTGATGACTACAATGTAATGCCAGAAGACGCTAAATAAACCAACCTGGTAATACGTCGTCCCCACGTTTCTGGAGAAGTCGGCATCATCCCAAAACACAGCTATCATGGCCACGTTGTATTCTGCACGGAATCCACTGGCTGGTGGGTTAGTGTAGGAGAAGATGTTGTTTTTGGAGACTGGGAAGATGATCTGCCCGTTGTCTGTGTACTAGAAGAAGACAACACAAGAGGTGCGGTTATTACATCCTGGCAGAAAGATAAGGACTTGGAGGAAAGAGGGGACCCCTACTCCCGGAGTTTGTACTCACATATAAAGAATTCCGCAGCTGGTTCCCAAAGGGGAATCCGATATCCGGTTGGAACAGCGGGGAGGTGAAATCTGTTTTTTTCAAAACGAAGGAGCTATCTCCGGCCATGTTCCCGTAATCAAAAAGTGAAACAGCTAAAACATGAAGAAGAGAAGGAAACATCAAACGTTTTACACAGAAAAGACCAGATTTATCCTGGAGAAGGGATTTCATACAAATTGTATTTATCTCTTAATAGGTTTATACTCATTAATCAGAGTACACTCTCTTTCCTGTAATTTGCACAGTAAACGCAGCGTTTCTACAGATTTGTGTCTGATTCTACTCTCGGGGAGGTGTGTGCTGCATTATTTCCCATCACGTAAAACACCCTCCTGCAGTCAAGGGAGAGGGATGAATATAAGGTGGGATATTCCCCCACACAGGGTGTTGGAAGTGGGATACAAACATACATACCGGGATGAAGGAGCGTCTCAGTGAGTAAACACACTGACTCTGATAACGACACTGAGTGTGAAACCTATGTCAAATCCCAGTGTCAGCACTCTGGCACCTTGGGCAGTCACTTTATCCCCCTGTATCTTAGGCACCAAAACATAGAATGTAAGCTCATCTGGGCAGGGACTGTGTCAGTAACATCCCACGTGCTGCGTACCGCGTGTTTTACTGTAATTGTGAAGTGATTTGAGAACCATTAGGAAAAAAGCGCTATATGAAATAAAGCTGTTATTATTATTATTATTATTATTATTATTATTGGTACATACTGTTGGCTATCACAATATTAAACCCAGGTCTGGCCCTCTGAGCAGTTCTTGTCACGAGTCACTCCCTCATTTCTCTACCCAGTTCCTTTTTTTCCATGTTTCAGTTCTAACATGTCACTCACATACTTCACGTGTCTTTCTAAAACCCTCAGCCCAAAAATACACCAGATGCTGGTGCAAAGGGTTCTGGGTATGCACTTGCAGAGTTGCATGTGAAAAAATAAAGATTTACCAGCCAGAGATTTATATGGAAACAAAGAAACTTATCAAAGTCTGGAGGAATATTATTACGTTTTATATAAGAAGTGTGGGGGTGTTTTGAACAAATACATAAATCCCCATACTTTAGGTGACCTGTGGGTGAGAACTTCACTATCACATGTTTTGTCATTTCTTCCTGCCCATACCGTGCTTACCTCCTGTCACACTCCCGCTTGTGCTAGACGCTGTAGTGCCTGTTGTTGTAGAGGTTGTTGTATTTCTCGTTGTTGCTGTTGATATTGTGGCTGTAGGAGTCGGTTCCCCAGATGTTAACGCTGTGGGGTTAGCTGCAGGGGTGCTGTGGAATGTTGTGTTTGGGGCTATACTGGTCCCATGACTGTTAGATGCTGCAGAAGAGACACTGCTAGTATTTGTTATAGTAGTACTCTGCATTGTTGTATTTAATGTTACCTGACTGTCCAATGCATGAGAAGTGACACCACTGACTTTAGAAGTTGTTGTATTTGTTACAGATGCCGGATTGGTTACAGTAGTCAGGTTTCCTGATGTTACAGATGCCAGAGTAGTCAGGTTTCCTGATGTTACAGATGCTACAGTAGTCAGGTTTCCTGATGTTACAGATGTCGGTGTAGTCAGGTTTCCTGATGTTACGGATGTCGGAGTAGTCAGGTTTCCTGATGTTACAGATGCCGGAGTAGTCAGGTTTCCTGATGTTACAGATGTCGGAGTAGTCAGGTTTCTTGATGTTACAGATGCCTGAGTAGTCAGGTTTCCTGATGTTACAGATGTTGGAGTAGTCAGGTTTCCTGATGTTACAGGTACTGGAGTAGTCAGGTTTCCTGATGTTACAGATGCCGGAGTAGTCAGGTTTCCTGATGTTACAGATGCTGCAGTAGTCAGGTTTCCTGATGATACAGATGTCGGAGTAGTCAGGTTTCCTGATGTTACAGATGCCGTAGTAGTCAGGTTTCTTGATGTTACAGATGCCGTAGTAGTCAGGTTTCTTGATGTTACAGATGCCTGAGTAGTCAGGTTTCCTGATGTTACTGATGCCACAGTAGTGAGGTTTCCTGATGTTACAGATGCCGGAGAAGTCAGGTTTCCTGATGTTACAGATGCTGGAGTAGTCAGGTTTCCTGATGTTACAGATGCTGGAGTAGTCAGGTTTCCTGATGTTACAGATGTCGGAGTAGTCAGGTTTCCTGATGTTACAGGTACTTGAGTAGTCAGGTTTCCTGATGTTACAGATGTCGGAGTAGTCAGGTTTCCTGATGTTACAGATGCTGGAGTAGTCAGGTTTCCTGATGTTACAGATGTCGGATTAGTCAGGTTTCCTGATGTTACAGATGTCGCAGTTGTCAGGTTTCCTGATGGTACTGATGCTGGAGTAGTCAGGTTTCCTGATGGTACTGATGCTGGAGTAGTCAGGTTTCCTGATGTTACTGATGCCTGAGTAGTCAGGTTTCCTGATGTTACAGATGTTGGGTAGATCAGGTTTCCCTGATGGTTTCAGCATTGCCGGAGTTTCAGGTTTCCTGATGTTCAGAGCTCATGTCGGTTGCCGAGTAGTCCGAAGTAGTTTCCATGAGGTGACTGATCCATAGTAGTCAGGTTTTCTTATGTTACAGATTGGCGAGTAATTCAGGTTTCTCTGATGTTTACTAGATGCGAGTAGTCAGGTTTCCTGTGTTACTGATTGCCTGAGTAGTCAGGCTTCCTGATGTTAGCAGATGTCGTGATGTGTCAGGTTCCTGATGTTACAGATGCCGGAGTAGTCAGGTTTCCTGAAATGTTACAGATTTCGGATATCGTTTCCTGCTGTTACTAGGCTGGAGTATTCCAGGTTTCCTGATGTTACTGATGCGGGATAGTCAGGTTTCCTGATGTTACAGATGTCGGAGTATCAGGTTCTGATGTTACGGATGTCTGTAGTAGTCAGGTTTCCTCCTGTTTACAGATGCCGAGAAGTCAGGTTTCCTGATGTTACAGATGCTGGAGTAGTCAGGTTCCTGATGTTACAGATGGCAGTAGTAAGTCAAGGTTTCCTGATGTTACAAGATGCCGGAGTAGTCATGGTTTCTCTGAATGTTACAGATGCTAGAGTGACAGGTTTCCTGTATGTTACAAGATGCCGGGTAGTTCCATGTTTCCTGAGGGTTACTGATGCTGCTCAGTAAGTCAGGTTTTCCAGTACTTTACAGATGTCGGAGTAGTCAGGTTTTCCTGATTTACAGATGCCGGAGGTAGTCAGTTTCCTGAGTTACTGATGGCTGCAGTAGTCAGGTTTCCAGTTGTTACAGATTCGGAGTAGTGTAGGTTTCCTCTGATGTTACAGATGTCGGTAGTCAGGTTTCCCAATGTTACAGATGGTCGGCGTAGTCAGGTTTTCCTGATGTTACAGATGCCGGAGTAGTCGGTTTCCTGAGGTTCCTGATTCCGCAGTGATCCAGGGTTTTCCTGATGTTACAGATGTCGGAGTATTATGGTTTCCTGATGTTTACAGATGTCGGCAGTAGTCAGTTTCCAGATGTTACAGAGTCGGACCTAGTCAGTGTTTCCTATTCCTGAGTGTTTACAGGTACTGGAGTGAGTCAGGGGTTTCCTAGATGTTAGATGTCGGATAGTCAGGTTTCCTGACGTTACATATGCCGAGTTAGTCAGGTTTCCTGATGTTACAGATGCTGAGAGTAGTCCGGTTTCCTGATGTTACAGATGTCGGAGTATTCAGTTTTCCTGATGTTACAGATGTCGGAGTAGTCATGTTTCCGCTGGTTACTAATCCACAGTAGTAAGTTTCCTGATGTTACAGATGTCGGAGAAGTCAGGTTTCCTGATTTCAGATGCCGGAGTATCAGGTTTTCCTATGTTACAGATGTCGGGTATCGGTTTTCTTATGTACTGATGCCGCGTAGTCGGTTTTCCTGATGTTACAATGTCGGAGTAAGTCAGGTTTTCCTGATTGTTCAGATGTCGGAGTAGTCAAGTTTTCCGAGGTTACTATGCCGCAGTAGTCATTGTCCTGATGTTACAGATGTCGAGTAGTCAGTTTTCCTGATGTTACGATGTCAGAGAGTCAGTTTTCCTGATGTTATCGATCCGGAGTAATGCATGATTATCCCAGATGTTAACAGATGTCAGAGTAGTATCAGGTTTTCCTGTGTGTTACAAGATGCTCGGAGTAGTCAGGTTTCCTGATGTTCTACGATGTCTTGGAGTAGTCAGGTTTCCTGAGGTTACTGATGCCGCAGTAGTCGTTTCCTGATGTTACAGATGTCGGAGTAAGTCAGGGTTTTCCTGTGTTACAGATGCCGGATAGTCCAGGTTTCCTGATGTTACTGATGCCGCAGTAGTCAGTTTCCTGAATGTTACGATGCAGGAGTGTCGGTTTTCCTGATGTTTACGATGCCGGGATGTAGTCGTTTCCTGATGTTACAGATCCGTGAGTAGTCAGGTTCTGATGTTATAGATGCGGAGTAGTCAGGTTTTCCTGTATGTTACATAGATGCCGAGTAGTCAGGTTTCCTGATGTTACAGATGTCGTGAGTAGTCAGTTTTTTCCGTATGTTACGATGTACCGGAGTAGTCAGGTTCTCCTGATGTTACAGATTGCGAGTAGTCAGGTTTCTGAGTTACGAGCCGCAGTAGCAGTTTCCTGGATGTTACAGTGCTGGAGTAAGGTTTCCAGAGTTACAGATTCGAGTAGTCAGGTTTCCTGATGTTAACTAGATCGGAGTAGTCAGGTTTCCTGATGTTACTGATGTCGGATAGTCAGGTTTCTGATTACTGATGCCAGAGTAGTCAGGTTTCCTGAGTTCACAGATGCGCGTAGTCAGTTTCCTGATGTTACAGATGCCAGAGTAGTAAGGTGTTCCTGATGTTACAGATGTCGGAGTAGTCAGGTTTCCTGATGTTACAGATGCCGCAGTAGTCCAGGTTTCCTGATGTTTCAGATGCGAGTAGTCAGGTTTCTGATGTTTTCAGAATGCCCGGAGTAGTCCTGGTTTCCTGATGTTACGATGTCGGAGAATCAGGTTTCCTGATGTTACAGATTTCGACCGGTTCAGTACGATGCAGTGTATCCTGATGTTATATAGAGTAGTCTGAAGTAGTCAGGTTTCCTGAATGTTACAGATGCCGGAGTTAGTTCAGGTTTCCTATGTTACGATGCTGAGTATCAGGTTTTCCTGTTTTATTAGATGTCGGAGTAGTCAGGTTTCCTGGATGTTACAGCATGCGGAGTAGTCAGGTTTCCTGATGTTACGATGTCGGAGTAGTCAGTTTCCTGATGTACGATGCCGGAGTAGTCAGGTTTCCTGATGTTACATGTGTCGAGTAGTCGGTTCCGATGTATAGATGTGGATAGTCAGGTTTTCCTGATGTTATAGCTGTGGTAGTCAGGTTTCCTGGTTACAGATTGTGTTAAGTGTCCACCCCCTGGCTTGTTGCTGTGTATCCCCCTGGTTGAATATCCTGTGATGGTTTCCATTTGTCACAGTGGGTGTGGCGATAGTGACAGTGTATGTCGCTGATTTCATTTCCAGCTTTACTGTCGTAATCCTGGGGGACACTTGTACTGGTAGCATTTTCTGCAACTTGAAACAAAAATACAAAGATTCCAATACATGATTTATCTAAATGTTAAAATTAAAGAGATCTCTACAGATGTGGTGGTTTAACCCATTCCCTCTCCTTTTATAATGGTTCGTTGTAAGGACTATTGATAATAGTTTGTGCATACGGAAGAGCAGGTTGCAGTGGAACAAGATTCATTAAGATTGAGACGTACAATGTGTAAGACATAGGTCATGAAGAAGGAATTGTGGGCAGAATTGGTGAACAGCCCAGTAGTACACGGCTGCAAGGTCTACAAAGGACTCATCGGTGGCAGACAAGCGAAGAGTGCAAAAGATGTTGAAGCCCCAGCAGCGTGTCTACATCTTATCCATTCCATAACCTGTGCAATTCACACCATCTCCAACGTGAACAGGCAACCCGCACTGACAGTGAAAGGCCATCGATGGTATAGGCATCCCTCAACACTGGAGACAAGTTTGTTATTCCCTGGATCGTGGCGCCTCATCGTTCTCTGTCAAAATCCCAAACATATCCATGTTTAGATCTTTTCTTATACATCAAATACGGAGAAATAGGATTATGCCTGATTGAGGTGGCTTGGAAAACCTGTAGTAACCTTGTTGTTTGCTACAGCAAAAGGGTACTAAAGGCGTGGTTTAATAGGCACAGTGCCTTATTTTGTGTTTAATGAGGCACAGTGCCTTTAATGTTTTGGTGTTTTAATGAGGCACAGTGCCCTTATGTTTTGGTGGTGTGTAATGAGGCACAGGTGACTTATTTTTTTGGTGTCGTTAATGAGGCCATAGCTGCCTTATGTTTTGGTGTTTAATGAGCGCACAGTCATCTTATTTTTGGTGTGAATGGCACGTGACTTATGTTTGGGTGCTATGGGCCCGTGCATTATGTTTTGGTGTTAAATGAGACACAGTGCCTTATGTTTTGGTGTTTAATGAGGCACAGTGCCTTATGTTTTGGTGTTCAATGAGGCACAGTGTCTTATGTTTTGGTGTTTAATGAGGCACAGTGACTTATGTTTTGGTGTTTAATGAGGCACAGTGACTTATGCTTTGGTGTTGACTAAAATGATAAATATAATATGTATATAGAAGCGGGGCAGTTTTAGCTGGAAGAACACCAGCTGGGGCTAATAATAGGAAATCCAGTCCAGGATTTGGGAATTCCATGCTGCCCAATTATGCAAGGCAGGTGCTGCAAACCAGCATGAGCTGCAGTGATACTGGTGTGAGTAGGAGGGTTCCCTATAACTCAGAGTGAGTATGAGTAGGAGTGTTCCAATAACCCAGAGTGGGCTGCAGTGATACTGGTGTGAGTAGGAGGGTTTCCCTATAACCAGTTGAGCTGCAGGTGAGTAGAGGGTTTCCCTTTAACTCAGAGTAAGCTGCAGTGATACTGGTGTGAGTAGGAGGGTTCCCTATAACCCAGAGTGAGCTGCAGGGTGAGTAGGAGGGTTCCCTTTAACTCAGAGTGAGCTGCAGTGATACTGGGGTGAGTAGGAGGGTTTCCTATAACCCAGAGTGAGCTGCAGTGATACTGGGGTGAGTAGGAGGGTTCCCTATAACCCAGAGTGAGCTGCAGTGATACTGGGGTGAGTAGGAGGGATCCCTATAACCCAGAGTGTGCTGCAGTGATACTGGGGTGAGTAAGAAATTGTTCCCTATAACCCGAGTGATGCTGGCATGATATAACTGGTGTGGAGTTTAGGACGTTCCCTATATACTCAGAGTGAGTATGAGTAGAAGTGTTCCCTATAACCCAGAGTGAAGCTCAGCTACTGGGTGAGTAGAAGTGTTCCCTATAACCCACGAGTGAGCTGCATGATACTGGGTGTGAGTATGAGTGGTTCCCTATACCGCAGAGTGACTCAGTGATACTGGTGTGATGGAGGTTCCCTATACCGAGAGTGGGCTGCATTGATACTGGGGAGGAGTAGAAGTGTTCCCTATAACCCAGAGTGAGCTGCAGTGATACTGGGGTGAGTAGGAATTGTTCCCTATAACCCAGAGTGAGCTGCAATGATACTGGGGTGAGTAGGAGTGTTCCCTATAACCCAGAGTGAGCTGCAGTGATACTGGGGTGAGTAGGAAGTGTTCCCTATGGCCCCCAGTGTTTGCACATAAGATAACGAAGCTACACCTTAGGGCCTCACAATACCAAGGGTCTCTAATATAGAGAAAAATTAATGCATTTCAATGTTTTAAAATCAAATGATAAATAAAGAAGATATGGGAAAAACAGCAGCGTGTGAGTACATATGTATACTGTATTGTATTGTATAATTATAAAATAAATGTTTTAACTATAATTTAATTATTTATTAAAAGTCCGGCATGCTTAGCCTCCCTCTCCTTCCCAGCCACTAAATGACAGAGGGGGGAAGCGTGCGCTCTGGAGGCGAGGAATACTGCGAGAAAGTGCCGGTGTGCTGTGTGAATGCTGTGCCAGATTATTAATAACATCCTGTAGAGAGAGAGCGTCTCCACAAACCTCTGCAGCTGCCATTCACTCTGCTGAAGCCTGTGCTGCAATCCATCTAAAGCTTCCCACAGATATTCCTACACTTCTTCTCCCGCAGCCGTGCAGTGCAGTGTAGAATTATTACATTCATCAGCACTGCACACAAATACCATCCAGATGCTTGGCGATTTCTCATGCAATGGAAATGGACAAAAAGAAACAGCATAGACCAGAGGATGAGACACGCACTCAATATCAATGGTATAAGAGGTGGGGTACTTAGCTGCCGGTGCGCTGGTCCTCGGGGAGCTCCTGTAGTCCCAAATGTTCCGTACAAAGAAGAAGAAGCAGGCACACGGTCTTACTCAAAAGGAGGATTATGTGCCATAAAGTCCAACTTTTCGGCCGTCAAATACTACTGCCTTTCTCAAGTGAAACTGCCGAACGTTGACTTTATGGCATATTAATCCTCCTTTTGAGTAGACCTGTGCCTGCTTCTTCTTCTTTGTACTGGTAACAATGAAACGCACACACTCTAGGTCATGGATACTAATGTTTCACAGAGCTCCAGTTTCCATCACCTAATGTAATAGGTCCAGGCCAGGGGTGCTCAACTCTAGTCCTCAAGCCCCCCTCAACAGGCCAGGTTTTAAGGATTTCCCAGCACAGGTGGCTCAATCGAAGCTGGGATATCCTTAAAACCTGACCTGCTGGGTGCAGGAGAGTGAAGATAGGACAATTTAAAGCCTGAATAATAATTGCGCTATATTGTCTATATACATATATATTCAGCGTGTAACTAGTTAAAATAAGGAATTTAGTATTAAATTACAAATGATATTGGGGTGGTTAGAAATAGTTAGTTAGTAAAAACATACAATAGAGATTGGTTTTAAAGATTAGGAACACAGTTAATCCTATAGTTACTTAGTGACAGAAGAAAGGAGATAAAAGTAAATGTT
Source organism: Ascaphus truei (assembly GCA_036426205.1). Classification (NCBI taxonomy): domain Eukaryota; kingdom Metazoa; phylum Chordata; class Amphibia; order Anura; family Ascaphidae; genus Ascaphus; species Ascaphus truei. Next base: position 101,186 of record WSYH01001278.1, on the reverse strand, counting down.
GCTAAATGAAGAAACATTGCTCTAACGTTGATGACTAAGGACATTTGTCTGACAGCGAGAAAAGCAGGTGATTGCTACTGTCTCTACTATATACATTCACCCCATTGCACCCTAGTTTATCTTTTAGGTTAATTAGAGAGCGTTGATTCCATTTCTATAGGCGACTGCTACTGTAGGTTAAGACTGGTTAAGGAAAATGTATAAAGATTGGACTTGGATGTACTGTATAGAATCCAGAATCATTATCACCACGCTGAAGCCGAATCATTTGATTCTCCACTCTATAATTAATTGCTATATGCCTGAAAACCTGATGTAACGACCGAAATGAGGCTGTGAAAAATGTGTTCTATTGTCTCTGAATAAATTGAGGAAGGAACCAGACTATGGACTGTTTGATATATCACTGAAAGATGGGACATTTATTTGCACCCATCGAATGAAGCAAATATTCAGAGGTCTTGAGGTGTGGAGTTGAGCACCCCTGGCCCAGACAATCAGGCACATTGCGGCTCCCTCCCTCCTGCCGAGCTGTGAGAGCAGAGATAAATAAGCATCGAGCCTCATTTGGGGTCCAGCTGGAGTAGATTTGCAGTTCGCATTCAGACCAGAGTTCACCCAGATCTTTCTTGTCATTCCGTCATGTAAAGCTGCAAACCTGCCATGTTGCTGTGCATGAGTTAGTAGGACTCCGTAGCTTACTCTGCCCACTACTTTGTGCACATCTTGTCAATAGTCAAGTGTTACATAGGCATTCAACCCTCTCACTGCCAGAGCACACTTTGCACACATGGCATGAAGGGGTTCAACCATTGTACATCCTACCTACCAGAGCCATTCACAGGTTCAAACCCCGCCTTGCACGGACACTGGTAGCTGCCATTTGTGTCTGACAGTCTGAATTAGACGGAACATGAAGAGGTATTGAGCTGACACTCATTGATATCTGAAAGGAAGACGAATTTACCATTATCTGATATCGTTCATTGGTTCCTTTTATCTTTCTGGCACATTCATAAAGCATCATTTTCTAATTTCCTATGTGATTGTTACAGAAATGTTATATTTCTCACTTTACATTAGCGTTGTGTTTGAGTCCGGTGTTGGATACACACATCACAACATAAGTGGTATAATACTCTATGGGAGCAGGTTTCTATATGTGACAAGATATAGCCCCCTGGAACAACTACCCTTCACAGTGCACCCCATCCCCGGAGTACCCGCTCCTCTGCACGTGCAGCTGAAGGACCCGCATGTTGTTGCAGTCTGCCCATTGCTACAGTTGTCCTCCCCTGGAACACTCAATCAATGTCTGTGCAGTCCTCCCTCTCATTAGCCCAAGTCACTACACAGCTGTAGGAGCCGAGTGTGTTTGCACAACGTGGAATGCAACGGACAGGATGGCGCATTTCCCTCACATTCATCAATATGCTAAAGTCAAAGCACCAGTTTGAATGAGTAACAGTGAGGCACCAGTGGTTTACAATGGCCAGGAATGGATAACATTCTAGAATGAGGCAATACACAACTGGCAGGGGCCTGTAATAACAAGATAGGGTAGGGACCTCGAGGCCTTTAAAAGTAAGAGCATCCTGATCATTGCCAAGTTTATTATGAGAAGATGAGAAAACAGTATACAGGCACTCACTATACAGACCCAGCCACTGGGAATGAGAATACAGTATACAGGCACTCACTATACAGACCCAGCCACTGGGGAATGAGAAGGACATGTATATATGTTACTGTATTCAGCTTCCAAAGTACCTGATAGATCACGGTCTCTTCGGATTAGGGGATTAACACCAGAAACGCCCGGGCGGAGCACAGACACTCAGAGCGGACACGTCCCTAAAGCTGCACTCAGTGCTTGTGAGGGGAAAACAATTACTCTATATAAAACTGTCACCAATGAGAAAATATGGTGATGTGAACGGAGGTCCAGATAGTAGCGTGGATATGATCAGTTTTTAAATTAGATTTAATGGGTATGCATTAAAAAATGAGGACGGAACAAAGAGAATGTCTAACAAAAAAAGTATTAAACTAATAAAGCACTATAATGCTGTTAATAAAGCACTATAATGCTGTTAATAAAGCACTATAATGCTATTAATAAAGCACTATAATGCTGTTAATAAAGCACTGTAATACTGTATACCTATAATAAACACTACCAATATAGGGCAATCCCATTAGCTCGGATGGCTCAGGGTATGGTAACCCAAACTTAACCAACAAGTAGAACAGTAGGGTCAGTGTGAAACACAGTATTACAGGCTTATGCAGAGAGGATAGAGAAAGGAAATAGCGCCATCTTATGGCGAAAATACGCAGGCGAGAAGCTTGTCCTGGCGAAACATGGCGGGCCAATTCAAATTCCGTAGACGTGTGGCTAGAAGCGTGATTTCGCCAATGCGGAAACACGCCACGATTCCAGTAGCTCCGATGCGCATGTACGCGCCATCGGAGCTACTAAATGGCGTGTTTCATGTGAAATTTTGGCCCCCAACAAAGTTGGCTGTATTGTGAGTGAAACTCGCCTAAATAGCTATTTCAAGCACACCGCGCTAACGGAGTACCCTGCATAGGAAAATATTCATTGCCAATCTTGTGGCGGATTTAATCCTTTCCTGTAAGTACCTCTCTGCATAAGCCCCTTAGTGTCTAGACAGCAATTGCACACATTTAGCCAGAACACAGAGTCAGTCTATGGCTAGTGGGACTTTAAGCACAGTAATGCATACTCAACTCCTCCCGCTAAACTCTTACCCTCAAAACATACCCCTATACACAGTGGGAGGGAGAGGGTGGGAAACGGAGCTGGATAGAGGTCCCTGTAAGCTAGTCTATGCTGTCCCTGCGGGGGTAACAGTGCACACAGCGATGTTTTCCCCTCACAAGCACTGAGTACAGCTATAGGGACCTGTCCGCTCTGTGTCTGTGCTCCGCCCGGACGTCTCTGTTTTTGTGTTCCCTTTAGCTGCCCACGTGCTCCTGCTTGTTGGATGACCTCTGGTCATCATAGGTACAACGGGTATCTTCGTGTGTGTATCTGAGTAACACTGGAGGTAACAATGTTTAAATGATCCAAGTAATATAATATTTTCAATACAAGTCTGACTTTATAACCGAGTCCTGCGCCTATTTCCAGTAAAGCTGGTGACTTTGTTCTCCTTACTGCCATCAGGACACAAATTAATTGTGGATTAAACCAGCTTCTGTTTTCTTACACGTATCTGCTCTTTGGATACTCAGTGCCACGAACCGCACACCCCTTCTTCCTGTCCACACTGGGTGATTTATTTGGTGGCTCGTTTGTCTGCCCGACTGCGAATAACCCCCTGAAGAGGCTGCCACCTGTGGCATCTATATGTTACAGTACCTCCATCTCTGCTAATGGGATCCCTACAAATTGTTTGTCATCGGATGTAATAGACATAGTGCTAGGCAATATGTTGTAGGCCTGTGTAGCAGAGACTGGGCTAAGGATCTGGTCCGTGAAGTGACAGACAGCAGATCGGTTTGAATCCCACTACAAGCTACTAATCGCATTGAGCAAATGACCTATCTGTGAAGTGCTGACATCTTCCCTTTAAACTGCCCCGGTGCTGTTTGTATTATGTCTCCTAATAAGCTGTGTATATTTGAACTTGCCTGGCCCACCTGGTGGTGTGACACACCTACCTCTGCTTGGCTCTCCCAGTGGCTGTATCTCACCTGTGCAGGTGGCTCCGCTGTATCCGGACAGGCAGGTCGCATGTGAAGTTCCGTTGGTGTTTGATACATATGGTTTGTGGGACAGACTGTTGAGTTAGAGTCTGCACACTCGTTGATATCTGCAAACAAGATGGATCCTCAGTCCTGTGCGTTAGAGCTTCCTCGTACCTGGCACTTAGGGACTACTTCATTTAATATCAAATGCCCTGAGTTCTGTTTTATTTTGATGGGGACGGAATAGCGAATTTACACGGGGTGGTAACGAAAGAAGAGGAGAGGCTACTGGGCGAGACGCAAGTCATCATAGGAAGGGGAACAGATGAGCAGTAAGAAACATGATGACACATGACGCGCTTTGAGTGAGAATACGCACTGGAGCGTTATTATGAAGGTAGAGCACGAAGGGGAATGCGGAGTGATTGGAGTGATAGAAAATACAGCAGCATGTGGAAGGGGGAGAAAAGGACTCCGACGATATAAGAGAGGTGGGGGGTGATGGTTTACTAAAAAGAGAAGGCGTGTAGAGAGGAGCGCGACGGAAGAACGTGAAGGGACGACCAATGCGGGGTGAAGACAAGGTAAAGGCGGGGGACTGGCGTGGGATATGGGAGCAGGGGAGAGGAGGGCGTATCTGACAAAGAACATGACGGTATTGTCTCCCAAAGTTTGCTTGAACTTTTAAGCCTGAATTCATATAGTGACATTCGACATTTGAAAGAAACTACTACACTGAAATATGGGTTTTTTCTGGAGAAGGGAGATGACATAGAGAGTCCAATTTAAATAAAGTACACTTGCCTGTTTATATAACTTTAATGGGAATCTGTATCCACAAGGACAAATATGTAACATTACCCATGTTTTTTTTCCCATTAAGAGAGCAATAGCGTTAAGTAATAACAACGCTAGTGATACGAGGTGTAAATGAGAGCAGGTGAAGCCTTCCATATTCATCCCTAGTCCATTAAGGTTAACGTGTTTACTTTATGTTACACTTTTATTCCCAGTGTCATAGCTAAACTTGGTGTTACTCCCATTCAACCCTGAAATTGTTTTTTGTAGAGTCTGATGGTTGTAACCAACAGGCCTGTTTTTAAATAACGTTGCATTATTTCCCTCTGCTCTTCAATGCCACTTCCTTAACAAACAAATTTCAGGGTCTAAATTGGAGTAATGAGCAAGACTTGTATAAACGTCACATTAATGGAGGATAATGCAACATTATCCTCAAGATAAACGTGTCATTAAACGCTATTCTATGAGATTGTAAGTAAGTGAGCTAGTTTGGCATATAACTAGCTTCAATGGATAACAGCATGAAATAAGGGGGAAATAACTGTGTTCCTGATTGGTATTGTAGCACATTTGTTCTTTATTTAAAAGGACTAAGTGCAATCTTAGGCCCTAATGGCAGAACAAATTAATACACCACCATACATTGTTTTTATAAGAAATGTACTTATCTATATCTATGTTGGCTCTTGCTCTTTTCCCTGACTCCATAAGTCCACTATTTTCTTAAGAGATGACTGAAACTCACCCGGTTTCTTGCAAACTCATCAAGTGTGCTTCCATTTTTTAAACAATCATACTGTGTATGTAGACCCGAAGAATTTGTTCCCGATTCTAGCATGTGCAAGTGCATGACTACAATAGGAGTTTATTTCACAAAGCAAGGGAAAACAGCCCACACCATCCTTTTTTCTATGAGTACTAGTATTGCCTCTTTACTCTTAACCCTGTTATTTAATTTTTAATACACACTTTATTGTAAAATGGGCACATCAAAAGTTTACAACTCACCACACCCAAGGCAAAGAATACAGACACCACCCCTTACCCTGATACTGTAAAGTACAGTTCCATTCTTAAAACAATCCTCAGCAATTTTTGTTGTCGTTGTCACATCATGGAAGTTTGCCCCCTTTTCATTAGGCAAAGCATAAATATCATGTTTCCAAATAGAATCCAACATAGAAGGGTCCCAAAGCGAAAGAACATCAGGATTTATTACTGTATGATAAACGACGGTCATTCCACGCTGCCGTCCTCAAAAATGTTCAACTCTTATTCCTATTAAAATTGTATGGCACATAATGTATTAATCATAATGTGGAAGCTACAGTATGTTTTTAAAAACATTCATAATTTAAGAATACAATTCCATGAGAGGTAGTGTAGCATAAGTCTACAGTTGGTACTCTTTCTTTTTTTGTGGTCTATGGTCCACCAAAGGTGGAAAGACTTACAATATTGCATTTTTTTCTTTTCCAATCACAATTGTAGTTTTGTGCAGAAGTGCTATCTAACAACATAATTATTCATCTTGATGATTTCATATATTGCATAGTATTGGTATTATTGTGCTGGAATAGTGAAACAAATTGGTGGCTGCTGCTGTAGGAATGTATGGTCCTTGAGTGTGCCAGATGTAATCAAGACTTATAATGTTTTCGGCACCTGGGCATAGCCGCATGATCATGACTGCCCCGTGCCGCATACATATCGCTGAGGTGGGTGGGTGGGGTGGGGGTATGGGGGGATCTGAAAGCTGGACCGCTCGCAGACGCGACCAGCGGCACGCTATCATCCAGACTGTGTCTTTATAGCTTTTTAAGCCACAAATCTCCGGGAGACAGTAAGTCCTGCTACCCTGTATGTTAGCAGAACATGAAAATTCATATGCTTTGTTGAATTCTAGTCAGTTTTTAATCGACCTTTAAGACATATTAGGGACAAAAGTGCCAACCTGAATTTTTGAATGAGCCAAACACAAGTACCCGTTTCTTTATTTAGGCCCCTCAAAGTCATATATAATCTACTTCCATAGTTCTTAGTTGGGCCCATTACACTCTTTTTTTGGACGAGACAGAAAACCATCACTCCCTCCTTTGTAATGGACAAGAACAGACCAAAATCATTTTTTTGAAAGTACTACTGGGTTTTTACCGAATAAAAACTTTACCACAATAAGGAAATGGTGTAATGTGTCATATGTCTCAAGTATAACTATACATTCAATTGTAAAAAAAATAAACTGATACTGTTTTGAACTTAAAAATCAAACGAGATCAAACTCCCCATTGCCCGTTCTTACATATTGAGCATCTACTGTGTTTGAGCAATAACAACAATACGCATATAATTAGCCAAAATTATTTTTAGCATAATTTGAATCATACAACGTCCAAAACAATTTTTGCCATCCTTTATGAAGCCGACCCAGGTATCGCCTTTCCCATTGTTTTCTTCTCTTCTGCTTTTGGTGCATCCCTCAGTTAATGATGCTGAGGAGCAGCATTTGCACAGCCAAAAAATGACACATGTATTAGTCTTCATTCAGCAATGTGCAGCCAATGTAACCGAATTATAATGAGCAAATTGGTGAGGTTGCAGTGTTGGAACAATAGCTTTGCCAAATGATTTGGGTTTTTAATACTCCATATGCCACATGGTAGCCGCTCAGTGAAAAATGAACTTTATTATCCTGTCATAGCCAGGACAGTTCAATCAATCAGTGTACCTTCCTGTCATACAGTAATACATAAAATACCGGCCTTTCATCTCAGTGAACTTTATGTGCAGAGATATTGTTTGCGTTTTCCAAATAATTACTATGTCCATATGGCTGGCCTGGCCTTGTATTGCCTAGCTGGCATTACAAGTAGCATTATTTTATGCCTCTGGAAATTTGAAAAATGGGGTGCTGTTGGAACTCCAGGCAACTTGACATATATCATTTCATTCTTATTCAAACAAATTTGCTGCTCATCAGTAAAACCAACGTTGGATAACAGAATAAGAAAGCCTTAGACATCGTCCGTATTGGTCAGAACCTTGTGTTTTAATAGGTTTTTTTTTTTTTGTTTTTTTTTTTTTTCCATTGTTTTGTGTGTCGATATGGGTTTCCAACCATGCTCTGCTGTATTTCATTGATGCCCATTCAACTTATTAAAATAAAAATATATTAGGTATTTAGTGTTGTGCAACGGAATATGTCCAAGTTGGGCCGTCACATGCCACATCCAAAGTGACATACAGTCTATCATTTTAACCCTTTTGGTTCCCCCCCTATGGACTTTAATCATTGTGAGAAATGTATAGCCTTACAAAAAAACATTGGTAGTTTTCATTTGTGATTGTTGGCAGCTGCAAAGTGTTTACTCAAAATGTTTTCTAGTAATACGGTCACCAAATGTTATGATGTCAATGTCTACTTAGACACTTTGTAAATATACTCAGGATATTAACCCTGATGACTTCAGGATGGGAAGTCACAGCATTCATATTCCTAAACCACAGTACTGTTTAAATAATGCCAGAGTTGCAGTTATACCAAAATTCAACTTGATTTACAAAAAAAACACTTTAATAAATTCTCAAAGTTTAGGTACTGCCAATGTGTACACCTCTAATCATTTGTCAACATACAAAAATGACAACTGCTTCCTTGGACTTTTAACATATAGTAAGTGATTTATCATTTCACATGTATATAGCCCATACTCCCCCCCCCTAAATCGTCAGATCAGGTTCGCCCTAAGGGTTCTGGGGTCTGGCTATAGTCTCTTGTGGGTGGATACCTTCTGGTCAGGACCGTAGGGGCCAGAGGTCTCCCGCGATGACCCCAATGGCGGGACACAACAGGACCAGTGTTACTGGGGGGTAATGCTTTGTTCTCGTTTCGAATGGTGCAAGCCCTCCTCATGTATTAAGCCCCAGGATGCAGGGGTGGAATCCCTACCACATAATCCCCCTGCCCAGGATTGAGAGATTTCCTTCTCACACAAGGATTATCTTTAAAGCAGCAGGTCTCTTTATATTCTCTTGGCAGCAGCGCCGCCGAAGGTCAAGTGAGGCACATCCACTACTGTTCTCTGCCTCCCTTGTGCTGGTCCCTGCCCGCCATCTGGACCAAGGCTCCAAGTGGGGCTACTCTTCCCCTCACCCCTGAATGTGGGATGAGAGGTACTTGGTCCACCTACCCTCACTAACCATAGCTATAGATCTCTAATCACTTCATGAGCTGCTCACTCTCTCACACTAACTCACTGCTGAACTCACACAGCCCAGCAAGCCACTAAATAGGAAGTGCACGCTCTTTTATTCAGTAGGCACGCCCCTGTGTCTCTTTATTGGACACAGGGTCAGGTGACCTACCGCCAATCATTCAGGGCAAGTGCTTGAAGTGGGGACACCCATGATACACTCAATGGCAAACCTGCCCTTACCAGGGATATACCAGGAGGGAGGATAGAACATAGCCCCATTTCTTACCAGGGCTACACCATTAAAATACCACTATAATCTAAAATGTACTGAAAAAAAAAGACAGACAATACCACTTTAAATGGCAGCTGCACAGTGAACTGAATCTTTGTTATAGCAAGTTAAAGATCACTACCAAGTGTTGAAAGGTCTGGGTTCGATTCCTCCATGGTATTCTAAAATTATTAGTTTAGGGGGGAGCTGTGTGTGTGTGTCCCGTTGCAATCAAGCATTGAATGTTATAAAAAAACAAAACCTTGGAGATTTGTTCACATGGACCGCAGCCTAAGAAGGCAGGGAGAGAGCTGCAGATAGATGCCGAGTAACGGTCCCTCGCGCGGCAGCCATTTACGCTATCCAGATTAATAACTCTTATATATAGAAAATTCAATCAAGTGTGGCTCATACAATAGGGCTCTGGTTAAAAATCATAGGAAGGGAAAGCAATTGATAGGATAATGAAAGGCAAGTTGCCTATGTTGCAGTGATATAACCACAGGGGTAAAGAACTCCACTAAGTTAAATCCTCATTGAATCACTGTGATTCCTTCCTCACTGTCCTGTCATCTTGCTGTTTATGTTCTCTAAGTTGCACCCTGTATAACGACCCTTTGCTTGGCCAATCACTTTTGACAAATGGGCAGATATACGCTTACAACTATCACATTTACAAAAGTCCTGTTTGAGCATTGTGACTCTACTCTTTTTGTCTTAACACTGGTAAGATATATATCAGTGACAATATAGATTTTACTGGAGGTTTACATTGGACTCATTTGTTGCATATAATGCATTACTCTGCTGCAAAAGTTTATTTGTGTATTTGTCACATCTCCATTAACAAATGGAGCAACTGGAAACTGTGTGAGAATTTTCAGAAATAACCGGTGTTATATAGGTCAATAGCATCTGCCCACCTCAGTAACAATTTTTACAAACGGGGAAATTTAAATACTTTGCCATAAAAACTTCCCCACATTTCTAAAAAAATCCATGCATCACTGTCTCATTCAGTGATTCCCATTCACGCACACACACGTAAATTCACTCAACCTTCCTTACTTACAAGCTAGTATTAGACACAAGCGAGACCGCCATCGTGGTAAATCACCTAATATATGTTGCATATGGTGGACACTGTCCACAGTTGTTTGGTTTAAAAAAACTTTTGGGGGCATTTTGTTATTTTCTGGAACTCAATTGGTGTGTACCAAATAATGTAGGGAAAAAACCAAAAGCTCCCCAAGGTTTTATTAAAAAAAATAAAGGCTGAGCCTGCTCGGGTTTTGAGACTTCGCATTTTGCTCGGATTCAACATTTGTTGCGCAATTGGTCCACAACGTTTAAAACTCGATCGTCCCAGCCAAACATTGACATTTGTGAATTTTGATTTCGAAAACCCGTAACCTGCCATCATTAATTTTTGGGATTGTAAAACGTGTTGGGATGTATGTGGCAATTTATATAATGGAATGGTGCGAAACCTTACAAGCTTTTCTAATTGGCACAAAGATCAATTCTCACCACACGGCTGTATTTAAAAAACGTTGTGGACATTTAAAAGAGCTTAAAATGAATGCCCTTGCGCAATTTTCTCCTCATTGACTTATGCACAATAAGATGAAAGGATCTCTTTTAACAAATAATAGATTTTTATAGATATGTCTGACTGCACAATTAACTATTCTTCAAAAACTGTCAGCTTTGACTATTGAACATTGCTACTATATGTTAATTATATGTCGATGGATAAACCCATGTTTCTAATCCAGTCTCTGCCATCCGACCTCTTACGGTGCTGGAAGACACCTTACAGCCATTGGACTGGTGGCAGAAGACTGCTTCTTAATTAAATAAGCCCGAGTTTCTCTTTGAGCTATAAACTGTTTGCAAAAAAGCATAAGGGGTTAGCAAAATGGAATAAAGAATTACTTCTACAAATACCCTAAGTTAAAACGGACAAAGTCGGTCATAAATGATTATTGTTTTATAATCAGCTTCCAGATTAGAAGGGTTGGTAGTAGGATGCCAGTTAAAGTAACACTTACACATGAAGGGCGGTGAATATCAGAACACTTACTGAACAAAAGACCTGAAGGATCTGTACAAATCCTGAAAGTTAACAAGGTGACATGACCATATGGATACACCCAGTGATACATACAAGGATTTGAAGGTGATTAAGTACCACTGATAAGTTATTTCAGAAGTCAGGATCTAACATAGGGGGAAATATATATTGTTCAAAATGATAATCCGAAGACGCTAATGGAAAAGACATGTATGAATCCTACATCACAGCAGAGAGACCTTCATTTAAAAACATCAATGCTAGGAAAGAAATGTTGACTAGGTGAATGGAAACATAAACATACGACTGATGAAGAGGTAGTCATTAAAATCACTCAAGGGATATTAACGTTCCAAAAAAGATGATTGATTTGGTTGCAGGTTGTTGATAATGGGGTATTTACAGTATGTCATGGGCTGTGTGTTTACAATAGTTTTGAACCTTCCACGGGAGACTACAAACATGCTAATACCAATCTTGCGTGTGTCCTGAAATGGTTGAATGGATAATAACTGGTTGAGAGGCAGGTACAATAGCTGTGGGCATAATGAGCGTCCTTTTGAGACGTGTAGAGTGAGATGGCAGATGCACTGGAAAGGAAGTGGACATGACAACCTGAAAAAAATACACAACTTCTCCAACTGATATGGAAGTGTAATTAACTGCAAGGATAGGGATTCATGAAATAACAACTAGGTTTTACAAACAGCTACTGTATAGTAGTGTCAAATCATGAAATTTGAATCAATGGAATCCCTGAGGTAAATGTGGGATTAATGGTGGGCAGTACATCATTCATCAGTCACATCATCATCATCATCATCCTCATCATCATCACATCATATCATCATCATCATCATCATCAATCATCAATCATCATCAGCATCATCTATCATTCAAGAAGGCTTAGGTCTAATCATTAGTCCCCCTATTTATAAATGTTCCTTAAGGTTCAAGTTATGAGATAGTGTTTGTTTAAAGAAAAAGAGGATACCCCCGCACCTAGAAAGATTCAGAAGGGGGGTGTCAATAGAGTGTAAGGGATGTGTGCATAGGTTTCAATGGAACCGTTTTTAAGGTGAACTAAATAAAACTTTATTGCGCCTGTTCCTTTACACGGCAAAACATTCCATATAAATCAAAATAAAGGCCCTACTTCACTTTGGGAGAATATCTACAACAGCTCAACTTTACCTCCATCTATATAATATATATTATTATTATATATATATATATATATCTATATATATTATAACACAACATTCAACAAGAAAGTCTCTTATCTGTTCTTGGCAGCTATAAGGGGTCCTGGGTCCGCACCCTTGTGAGCTAATGGCCATGTCAATGACCATTTAGAGGTCTTGTCCCCCATTTCCTTGCTGTCAGCATACAGTCCTGTTCGTTTGCCTCACGACATAGTTTCCTCCCTCCCTGGTCAGTCAGTTGTGGCTAAGAAATGCTCTGCAGTCTTTTTCTCTCCGTGGTCATCTCCATTGTGAGCTAAGGAATCCCCTCCTGTTGGAAAACAGGAGGCTTTTCTAAGAGACCAAATTGCCAGGTGGAGTCTGTAGTTAATTTGCCTGCGGATTGTACAGAGTTCTTCAACAGGGAAATACGTCCCTGTTAATCAATACTCCCCTGTTTTGTGGTACGCTCGGCTTACCAGGACCGAAGCCTCATCTTCCACCCACTCGAGTTATCTCTTGCGGCTCGACAGAAGAGTTGGATGGAGGAAGAGAACCCTCATTTTCCTTTCCCAGAGATTGGAGCCCTTTCTCAGGTTATTAGTGCCTCGCCTCCAGAAGGTGCTTGAGATCGAACTCCTCATCGCTCGAGGAGGACTTTTTTTCTCAAGTACAGTCCTTTCTAACTGAAACCGCATGGTCCATTAATTTCCGTTCCCTGCGTTGACGATACCTCTCTTTTTAGGGCAGATGTATGGCAACAGCCAACAGAGGCAAATAGCTTTCTCTCACCATCTTTTCCGGACTCAATATTTAAGAGCCTAAAATGTCCATTCCTTGTCCGTGCTCAGTCTTGCAAAGCCTCTGTCAGCTGACTTTTGAATTCGTCTGATATCTGGAATCTATTTATACCCCTAGACTCATGCCATTTCATGTATCACTTAAGTGATTCAGAATAGCTATTTGAGTTTCTGCTCTTGAAGCTGTCTTTCTGCAGCTTCTTTTTTTACCCCTTCAATGCAGTTGCCAGTTTTCAGCTTCTTTGGAAATTTTAGGTATTGAGATTTCACATCGCATTTTTTCCAGATAACCTCCTATCTTTTCACTTACAACAACAGATAAAGGGATTCTGTTGGTTTGATTCTGAACTTAGACAGGTGGTTGCGGCATGTTGGGGGCCACTGATGTTTAGCTATTCTTGCTCAGCCGCTTCAAACTTTGCAATACTCGGTTTGGAAGTTGAGCGGTGTGCCAAGGACTCCTACACTGTAACACGTGGTCTTCATGGCTTTAGTCACTGTGGGATACAAACGCGCTTGGGCAGTGCAATACATTTTCTTCCTGTAGTGGAGACCCTGTACTTGACTGTCCGCAGAGCCGCACTGCTCTTTTCAGACTCACAATTTTTAAACCACTGACCTTACATCGCTTTTCATCCTCTTTCGTGTCGCTCCCTGCAGTACTGTAATCATCATTCTCAGTCTTTCCAGCTTACTCCACTACTAGCCTTTTCTGGCAATTTACCTTCTCCGCGAGAGATCCCGTTTCTTGATGATGGCAGGATGCAATTCTCCTCTCAGGGTCTTTATCTCCTTTCCCGTGCTTTCCCCTGAGCGTGGGCTTCCCCATGTATCATTCAATCCTTCATTATATTGTTAAGAGCCCGTTAATTTGTTTGCTAGGCCCCGCAGCTGCGTGCACACCTCCGTTTCTGGACCGTTTGTGGTCTCCCTCTTGTATACGAATCCCACGGCCATAAGCTTGTGCCTCCAGCAACGCTCTGGTTTGTTCAGGGAGCATTCAGTTCCTATGCTGCTCTGGGACACAACTGGGTACTCTACCTCCAACCAGCACTTGGTACTTCTTTAAGGCAGGCCTGCAGATTTTTCATTCCTGCAGAGTTAGCTGCTTCTCCTTGGGATTCTGATTGCGCGTACGGCAGAAAACCTTGCAGTTGTGTTTTGCAAAAGGTGCTCTACGTTTGGTGTTGCTATCAATTTTTTCAAGACTTTTCATCTTCCAATAGTTTTTGTTTATTTTGTATAGCTCTTGCAGCTTTTCACTTCGCCTTTCATTGAGTGGTCGTTAAATCAGCAATTTTCTTCTTTCAGCATTCAGCCTTGGGTTTCCCTCTTTTTGCAAGTCATCTGTATATTAAGGGCCCTCCTTGGAAGGCCTCACTTCCATTACGCACAATTCGGTTGAGACTCCTGGTCTCAAGTGCGAGACGTCGAATCGTAGGTCTAAAGGTTTTCGTTTCATAAGCGCCTTCTAAGAGGACGTTTAGATCCATATTGCCTGCTGACTCTTTTTGGAGATGTCCAGCTCATCCAAGGCGAGACTATGAAGTGTCTTTGGAAGAGTCCGTCCAGTTCTGTGTGAACCTCGGGAGCTCTTGTGGTGTGAGGCCATTCTATGCGAACGAGCTGGCATAGTATGAACATAATGAGTGAGAAGTAAAGGTCCACCTCTGTCCATACCTGCCTGCCTCCTGGTGTGAGCATTCCGGGAATTTCAGTGCTGACTTTTAACAGCATTCTGATAGAATGCCGAAACTCTCTATGGCATTTGGGCCAGAACACTCTTGTGTGCTGAGGTGAGACTACTCGCTGTCAGTGACTCCGCAGCCGTCTGTTCAGATATAAATCAATCATTCCATCAGATTACGCTCTTGCTGTTTCCCAACCATGTGGTAATAAGAGATTTGACAGAATCTAGATCTTTCCTTAGATCCTCAAATTCGCGTATCCAGATTCAGATTAACATCTTGTCCGAGAAAAGTCTGGCTGTAGTTCCCAGCCGTTATCTTCCCCGCTATCTTCCCTCATCCCATTTCACTTGTGTTCACGCGGAGCATGATCAACAGTCATGCCTGGCATTTTGCATGGATCTTTCAGGGCTGGTCCAAGGGATCGTCACTCAATTGGTTCTGGCTCCGCTTCCCTGATAGAGTTAGGTTTTATCACATGTCAACAAGAACCGACACGGCTTTGGTGTTCCAAAACGACTTCTCTCCTTGGGCCCTCTGGAGAGGAAGGACACTGGCTGGATTCGAATTCTCCATGGTCCTTTTAGGCTGCCGGGCATCTTGGACCCCCTGTTCACTAAGGCAGGATCTGTGGATGTGTCTAATTCCTTACCCTGTTATTTGTAGAACCTCTTTTTTTTTTTTGTTTTTTTCCCCAGACTTTTTTTTGCCTTTGGAAGACTCCTTTTTCCTCAGAGGTATTGGGGTCTTTTTGTTTCACCCACCCAACCCCCCCCACCAGAGCCCCCCCCCCCCCACCCCCCTTCCCTCCCGACACCGGCCCCCCCCCCCACCCCCCCGTCTAGGCTGGAAAATGCAAAGTTTCACAAAGAAGCCACCATGCTTTCCTTTCTTTGGCGATGGGAGTATTACAATAAGAGTCTATCTTATCCTACTTAATCTCATAGGAGTGTAAGGGACAACTCTTCTTCCCCCGGGGGTGGGTTCATTACAGGAATGCCGCATCCTATACGCCATTGTGGCTGCTCCTGAAGTATGTATTTTTGGTCCTGCACCTCGGCGGCTCTACTGCAGCTATTTGTTTTTCACATCATTTCACTGTAAGCGCTAGAACCCCAGCTGTAGTCTCCAGGTGATTGCCATAGTTTCTATCTCTCAACAGGGCGTCTCTGTAGTACTTTTCCTTTTTCTTCTTCTTTACTTTTACTTTTTTATGTTTTGACACATCATCAGTACTGTGCACACATTCTCTCTCCCATCAGTGATACTGATGTGCCATGCAATAAAAACTCCTGTATTTTTCTTGTGACCACACAGCGCAGTGCTTGCTGCTGCATTTGCTTGGCTCGTTGAAAAACATATGCTTCATATATATATGATATCTATATAGGCAATACGATACCGATGTTGTTTGAGGGACGAAATATCAAGAGCCCAGCCCTCCAAAAGTGGTCAACAAGCTTTGAGTATCAAGACCATCATAACCAACTGTTTCGGTCCTACAGGGCGGGCCTTCCTCAGGTGATGTGAATACAAGTGCAACAGACACATTAAATACCACTAAAACACATAACATACATGTGTAAGCAAATAAAATAATCCTGTATGGTATGCAGCATTTGAGGGTCTCTTACAGTGTCCTAATCCCCGCATTTGTCTGGAACGCAGGGGTACGCCCCTGTTGTTAACACACTCACTGCCATGCGCATGTCAGGGGTGAAAGGCAAAAAGTCAAATACTCACTTGATGGCTTGTCATGGAACCAGAGGGGGCGCCTGCAGCATGGAACGCATGGCCGTGCTGAAACAAGCTATTTTCGGCATTGCGCTAGCAGTTGGCAGAGTAAATAATAAATATCATGCGCGTCTGCAGGGAACCAATTGCCCTCGATCTAATGTAACATTGCCGCATGCGCAATAGACCAAATGTGTGCTGTAGCATGAAAACGCTACTGGAGATATCAAAAAAAAACGCAAATTAGGATACAGCTTGATTGCAATGATTCATTAATGTGGTAATCATACAAACATGGTAAAATAAACATATTCTTACTGCTGGTTTTAAGCATTCCTGGAATGGGCATAATAGATGGAGCCATCAAACTGCAAGCAACATAAAAAAAGTGGAACTAAACAACCCACAAGAAAAAAAGTGCAATAGCGTGTAAAATAGTGAACATAAATGATAAAGTTGGTATGGCAATAATAAAATAACGTGAAACACTGATGAAATAGCCAATGAAACACCACTGTTTTCCCGTTATTTTATTATTGCCATACCAATTCAGCCATTTATGTTTCAATGTATGTCATGGTTTTTAGGGTTTTCATTAGATGTGTTCTGTTGGCACTCTGTATTCACATCACCTTGAGAAAGGTCCGCATGTAACAGTAGGACCGAAACGTTGGTTTGACTGTCGTGATAATACAAAGCTTTTTTGACCATCTTTGGAGTGCGCTTTCTCTTGATATTCGTCTCAACCGTACGTATTGCCTATTTACCCTCTACAAGGATTTGCACCCTCATCTTGAATTCCCCGACGGAGTGCCCTATTGTTCTTGTTTATTTGCTATATATATATCTATTTTTGTTGTATATAATAAGTCTATATATCTTTGGGAACCAGGGAAGTCTTTTCTAAGAGGCTTAATTGGCCAGGTGGAGTCGGTTTACTTGCTTGCTGCACATAAACATATCCCTGCTGGATTTTAGAGAGAGTTCTTTCACCGGGATAAGCTCCTGTTTATAAGGAGGCTAAGGTAAAATGTTATGAAACATAGTCCGATGATTACGATGTAATTATTTTGAATACAACATATGTAGATTTGTACCCCCACAATCATATAGTATTATACATGTTATACTTAGTTATTCTGGATCCATAACACTACATACAAATTGGACCAATTGGGATTGTTATCACAACAATGATACTAATATAGTAGATGATAATTTATTGATTCTTTTGACACTTTTCTGCAAAAAATGCCTTATTCCCACTATAACTCCGTACACTTGATTTTAGAGAGTAAAGAAAGTGGGTGTGTGAGACTTTATAAAATATTTTATTGGTACAGCATAGCTCAGATGGAAATACTTTGGAGAGCACAAATTAAAGGGCGTGAGCCGATTCAGGGAACATATAAAGAAAATGATTGTTGATTTTGTTCTAATAATGGACCTCACCATGTAAAATATAAACATCAATATGCAAATATAGCAGAATACATTATGATGATATTTCTTTGAGTGTTTAAATTGGTTTTATTCATACAATCATTTCATCTAAATAATTGAATCTAGTCATTTTTGTTTAATGTGTTGATGATTAGCACTAGCCTAGTAGTCAGGTTTCCTGATGTTACAGATGTCGGAGTAGTCAGGTTTCCTGATGTTATAGATGTCGGAGTAGTCAGGTTTCCTGATGTTATAGATGTCGGAGTAGTCAGGTTTCCTGATGTTACAGATGTGGTGTTAGTGTCCACCCCCTGGCTTGTTGCTGTGTCCGGCCTGGTTGAATATCCTGTGATGGTTCCATTTGTCACAGGGGGTGTGGGAGTGACAGTGTATGTCGCTGTGTCATTTCCAGCTGTTACTGTCGAAGTCGTCTGGGGGACACTTGTACTTGTAGCATTTTCTGCAACTTGAAAAACAAAAAATACAAAAATTCAATACATGTATTTATCTAAATGTTAAAATTACAAGAGAGCTCACAGAGTGGTTAAAAAAAACCCATTCCTCCTTTTAATGTTTGTAGGATATTAATGTTTTGAATACAAAAGGCAGGTTGCAGTGGAACAAGCCATTCATTAGTGAACACATGTTACTATAGGTCTGAAAGGACCATCTGTGTGTTGCAGAACTGTGTACACACCAAACACTGCAGCCACAAAGGACTCGGTGCGCATGCATATTAGCCCACGCAGCGTGTCACATTTATCCATTCCATACCTGTGCAATTCACACCATCTCCAACGTAGCCGGCACCGCACTGACAGTGAAAAGAGCCAGCGATGTTAGAGCAGATCCCATCACTGGAGCAGTTGTTATTCCCTGGATCGGCGCACTCATCGTTATCTGTCAAAATCCCAAACATATCCATTTATATCTTTCTTATACATCAAATAGCAGAGAAATAGGATTATGCTGATTGAGGGGCTTGAAAAACATTGTAGTACCTTGTGTTTGACAGCAAAAGGGTATAAAGGCGTGGTGTTTAATGAGGCACAGTGCCTTATGTTTTGGTGTTTAATGAGGCACAGTGCCTTATGTTTTGGTGTTTAATGAGGCACAGTGCCTTATGTTTTGGTGTGTAATGAGGCACAGTGACTTATGTTTTGGTGTTTAATGAGGCACAGTGCCTTATGTTTTGGTGTTTAATGAGGCACAGTGCCTTATGTTTTGGTGTGTAATGAGGCACAGTGACTTATGTTTTGGTGTTTAATGAGGCACAGTGCCTTATGTTTTGGTGTTTAATGAGGCACAGTGCCTTATGTTTTGGTGTGTAATGAGGCACAGTGACTTATGTTTTGGTGTTTAATGAGGCACAGTGATGGTAGTGTGACAGGTGCATTCACTGAGATCACAGGGGTTTTACCTGGAGAGCCCTATTACTTCTAAATTAACACTCCAAGAGTTTATTACAACCTATTGTCACCAGAGAATACGTGATTCAGGATTGATGAGATAAAAACGTTATTACATAATAATTAAAGCACCACAGGCCTCCTGCCCTCTGCCAGGCACATTCATTGGTGGGATAGAAGAAACCGGGATACCTGGAATAGCCGATGAGGACATTGGAGAAACGGTTGGACACGTTCCAGTTCATCCCGCCATCTTTATATAGCATCAAGATGTATGAAACGGTGCCATCTGTAGTCAGCACAGCCTGGTATGTGTTGGTCTAAACATGTAATTAGTGCAAAATGTTAATGAACAAATCTCAGCACAAGATTAACGATTTGGAAGGGGCCAGTATTTAAACACATTGCAGACCCTGCTCACAGCAAAGGGCTTAACAGACTTGCTTTACTCACCTGGTCATCATTGTTCTTAGCTGGGTACACTGGAGCATTCACCCACGTAATCTTCAATGTCCACTGAGCTGTGTATGAGGTTTTCAAATGGTTCTGGATCATGGATTCCACTCTCTGAACCACAGCATTGTTCCCCGAACTGCTCCTGACATATTCCTATTGGTTCAAAATACGGACCATAAAACCTGTTGCCAATCACATAATATTTTGGGCAGAACTGTTCTACAAGCTAACCATCTTGGTTCCATGATGTTATATATCCAGCCAATGATTTAGGTAGATTAGAGGAATGGTCATGATTGTGATGACTACAATGTAATGCCAGAAGACGCTAAATAAACCAACCTGATAATACGTCGTCCCCACGTTTCTGGAGAAGTCGGCATCATCCCAAAACACAGCTATCATGGCCACGTTGTATTCTGCAGGGAATCCACTGGCTGGTGGGTTAGTGTAGGAGAAGATGTTGTTTTTGGAGACTGGGAAGATGATCTGCCCGTTGTCTGTGTACTAGAAGAAGACAACACAAGAGGTGCGGGTATTACATCCTGGCAGAAAGATAAGGACTTGGAGGAAAGAGGGGATCCCTACTCCTGGAATTTGTACTCACATATAAAGAATTCCGCAGCTTGTTCCCAAAGGGGAATCCGATATCCGGTTGGAACAGCGGGGAGGTGAAATCTGTTTGTTTCAAAACAAAGGAGCTATCTCCGGCCATGTTCCCGTAATCAAAAAGTGAAACAGCTAAAACATGAAGAAGAGAAGGAAACATCAAACGTTTTACACAGAAAAGACCAGATTTATCCTGGAAAAGGGATTTCATACAAATTGTATTTATCTCTTAATAGGTTTATACTCATTAATTGGACTACACTCTCTTTCCTGTAATTTGGAGGAGCAGCGTTTCTACAGATTTGTGTCTGATTCTACTCTCGGGGAGGTGTGTGCTGCATTATTTCCCATCACGTACAACACCCTCCTGCAGTAAAGGGAGAGGGATGAATATAAGGTGGGATATTCCCCCACACAGGGTGTTGGAAGTGGGATACAAACGTACATACCGGGATGAGGGAGCGTCTCAGTGAGTAAACCCACTGACTCTGATAACAACAACACTGAGAGTGAAGCAGGGGATGATTGTTCAATTCCCAGTGTCAGCTCCTTGTGACCTTGGGCAGTCACTTTATCTCCCTGTATGTCAGGCACCAAAAACATAGATTGTAAGCTCTGCGGGGCAGGGACTGTGTCTGTAATATTTCTATGTGCTGCGTACCGCGCGCTATACTGTAATTGTGACACGCTTGGGTCCCATTGGGAGAAAAGTGCTATATGAAATAGTTATTATTACTATTATTATTATTACTACATATCTACATATTGTTACATAACTACATACTGTTACATTCTGTTACATACCTTCATATTATTGTCTATCAGAATATTAAACTCCCTCGTTTCTCTACCCGGTTCCTTTTTTCCATGTTTCAGTTCTAACATGGTCACTCACATACTTCACGTTTCTAAAACCCTCAGCCCAAAAATACACAAGACGCTGGTGCAAAGGGTTCTGGGTATGCACTTGTAGAGTTGCATGTGAATAAATAAAGATTGACCAGCCAGAGATTTATATGGAAACAAACAATCTTATCAAAGTCTGGAGGAATATTATTACGTTATATATTAGAAGTGTGGGGGTGTATTCTTTTGAACAAATAAATAAATCCCCATACTTTAGGTGACCTGTGGGTGAGAACTTCACTATCACATGTTTTGTCATTTCTTCCTGCCCATACCGTGCTTACCTCCTGTCACACTCCCGCTTGTGCTAGACGCTGTAGTGGCTGTTGTTGTAGAGGTTGTTGTATTTCTCGTTGTTGCTGTTGATATTGTGGCTGTAGGATTCGTTTCCCCAGATGTTAACGCTGTGGGGTTAGCTGCAGGGGTGCTGTGGAATGTTGTGTTTGGGGCTATACTGGTCCCATGATTGTTAGATGCTGCAGAAGAGACACTGCTAGTATTTGTTATAGTAGTACTCTGCATTGTTGTATTTAAAGTTACCTTACTGTCCAATGCAGGTGAAGTGACACCGCTGTTCCTAGGAGTTGATGTATTGGTTACAGGTGCTGGGGTTTTGATCAATGTCTGGTTTCCAGATGTTGCAGATGTTGAGTTACCCTCAGTCGTGCCTGATGTTACAGATGTGACACCGCTGACTATAGGAGATGTCGTGTTTGTTACAGATGCCGGATTGGTAACAGTAGTCTGGTATCCAGATGTTCCAGATGTGGAGTTACCGCCACTCGTGCTAGGCATTGTTACATTAGGATGTATAGTGTTAGATGCTACAGAAGGGACACTGCTAGTATTTGTTACAGATGCTGGAGTGGTCACAATTGTCTGGTTTCCAGATGTTACAGATGTGAAGTTACCTGCCATCGTGCTCTGAATTGTTGTATTTATGGTAACCTGACTGTCCAATCCTGGAGAAGTGATACTGCTGACTGTAGGGATCGATACATTAGTTCCAAATGCTGGAGTAGTTATAATTGTCTGGGTTCCAGATGTAACAAATGTGGAGTTACCTTTAGTCATGCTCTCGTTTGTTATATTTACAGTTACTTGATTGTCGAATACAGACGTGACACCGCTGACTGCAGGAGTTGTTGTGTTTGTTACAGATGCTGGAGTAGTCAGGTTTCCTGATGTTACAGATGTCGGAGTAGTCAGGTTTCCTGATGTTACTGAAGCTGGAGTAGTCAGGTTTCCTGATGTTACAGATGTCGGAGTAGTCAGGTTTCCTGATGTTACAGATGTCGGAGTAGTCAGGTTTCCTGATGTTACAGATGTCGGAGTAGTCAGGTTTCCTGATGTTACTGATGCTGGAGTAGTCAGGTTTCCTGATGTTAGAGATGTCGGAGTAGTCAGGTTTCCTGATGTTACAGATGTGGCATTGTCTGCAGGTGTGCTCAGGATTGTTGTATTGGGGGCTATACTGGTTACTTGACTGTGCGATGCTAAAGAGGTAATGCTGCTGGCTGTGGATGCTGATGCGTTGGTTTCAGGTGCTGTAGATCTTGTGCTGGTTTGGTTCCCAGATGTTACAGATGTGGTGTTAGTGTCCACCCCCTGGCTTGTTGCTGTGTCCGGCCTGGTTGAATATCCTGTGATGGTTCCATTTGTCACAGGGGGTGTGGGAGTGACAGTGTATGTCGCTGTGTCATTTCCAGCTGTTACTGTCGAAGTTGTCTGGGGGACACTTGTACTTGTAGCATTTTCTGCAACTTGAAAAACAAAAAATACAAAAATTCAATACATGTATTTATCTAAATGTTAAAATTACAAGAGAGCTCACAGACTGGTTAAAAAAAATCATTCCTCCTTTTTATGGGTTTTAGGATATTAATGTTTGGAATACAGAGGCAGGTTCCAAATGACGCATTCCTCCCAAGCTCGAAGGAGTACTCAGCTTGGAACAACAACCCAATGGTGGCGGGCCTGGTATACTGTGGCCGTTTGATATTCTGCAGGTGACGTCACCAGCCTGCCAATGCAAGCGAGTACTGTGCACTTGTGACGCAAATTACAGAATATCGGAGCAAGTGGAGACACGCGGAGAAAGATATTAACACTTTGAATGCTGGCATTTTCTGCTGTTACCTGCTGGAACACTAGTCCGTGTGTTTGCGGTGCTCGCTTGCAGTGGCCGGCTGGTGATTGATTCGCTCCTGCACATTACCTTCTACAATCCAGCTTCACCTGCCACTTCTCACCTTTACATCCAGCGTTCTGGTCCCAGGTGTCCCAGATGACGACTCCATCGGGTGTGACCCTGAGCATTTTTCTCTCAATGCTTTTATCTTCCCTTCCCTTGTGAGTGCATCTCGTACCTCTCCTTTTAACCAATTTATTCGATCATTTTTATACGGCCATGCACTATGGCGCATATTTGGAGACCCTGTGCTTTCTCTGTATTATTTGATTACTTTTTAATTTCTTTACTAATAAAGATTGTAAGCTCTTCGGGACAGAAATTAATTGTGAGCAGTGTTATTACGTTGATTATGGAGCTATGATATAATGTAATAGTAGCCTGTTTGATAGTGAAAAAATATTGGGGAAAGCTTCAATCGAAACACCCAATGTTGTGCTATGTGATTGCTGTACCAGAATATTAATAACATCCTGTAGAGAGAGAGCGTCTCCACAAACCTCTGCAGCTGCCATTCACTCTGCTGAAGCCTGTGCTGCAATCACATCTAAAGCTTCCCACAGTATTCCTACATTCTTCTCCCGCAGCCGTGCAGTGCAGTGTAGAATTATTACATTCATCAGCATCTGCAACAAAATACATCCAGACGCTTGGTGAGTTTCTCATGCAATGGAAATGGGGACATAGAACAGCACACACGTCTAGGTCATGGATACTAGATGTTCACAGAGCTCCAGTTTCCATCAACCTAAATGTATAAGGTCCAGACCAGGGGTGCTCAACTCTAGTCCTCAAGCCCCCAACCCCATTTCCCAAAGGATAGCCTTAAAACTTGACCGGTTGTGGGGCTTGAGGTCTGGAGTTGAGCACTCCTGGCCCAGACAATCAGGCACATTGCGGCTCCCTCCTTCCTGCCGAGCTGTGAGAGCAGATGATAAATAAGCATTGAACCATATTTGGGTTCCAGCTAGAGTAGATTTGCAGTTCGCATTCAGACCAGAGTTCACCCAGATCTTTCTTCATCCGTCAATGTAAAAGCTGCAACCTGCCATGTTGCTGTAGCAATGCGGTTAGTAGTACAGCCGTAGCTTACTGCCCACTACTTGTGCACATCTTGTCAATAGGCAAAGTGTTAATAGGCATTCAACCCTCTCACTGCCAGAGCAACTTGCAACACATTGGCAGTGAAGGGGTCAACCATTGTACATACCTACACAAGAGCCATTCACAGGTTCAAACCCAGCCTTGCACGGACACTGGTAGCTGCCATTTGTGTTCTGACAGTCTGTATTAGCGGAACATGAAGAGGTATTGAGCTGACACTCATTGATATCTGAAAGGAAGACGAATTTACCATTAGCTGATATCGTTCATTGGTTCCTTTTATCAATGTATGCCTTGTAGATCTTTTATGTTCTGTCACGTATGTATTATTTTAATATAATGTGCAAGGCTGTATTTGCAGTACATACAGGTGTATAGAGTAGTGAAGACCCCGCATCTGACACAGAGAAGATCTCCACTGCTATATTCTGATAATAAAGCATTACAGACTTTTCTGGCATATTCATAAAGCAAAAGCATAGAACGTGCTGCCGCTCTCCAAGTGTATAAAGAATAACTTATATTCATAAAGCATCATTTTCTAATCTCCTATGTGGTTGTTGCAGAAATGTTATATTTCTCACTTTACATTAGCGTTGTGTTTGAGTCCAGTGTTGGATACACACATCACAACATAAGTGGTATAATACTCTATGGGAGCAGGTTTCTATATGTGACAAGATATAGCCCCCTGTAACAAAACTTACCTTCACAGTGCACCCCGTCCCCGGAGTACCCGCTCCTGCACGTGCAGCTGAAGGACCCAGCAGTGTTGTTGCAGTCTGCCCACTTGCTACAGTTGTCCAGGCCCCTGGAACACTCATCAATGTCTGTGCAGTTCTCCTTCTCATAGCCCAAGTCACAGACACAGCTGTAGGAGCCGAGTGTGTTTGCACACGTGGAATGCAACGGACAGGAGGTCGCATTTCCCTCACATTCATCAATATCTGCAAAGTCAAAGCGCCAGTTTGAATGAGTAGACAGTGAGCACCAGTGTTTACAATGGCCAGGAATGGATAACATGTCAGAATGAGGCTATACACAGACTGGCAGGTGCCTGTAATAACAAGATAAGGGGAGGGACCTCGGGGCCTTTAAAAGTATGATTCGCTAACGGATAGAACTACAAGAACTATGGCGCCAATTGGAGCATCCTGATCATTGACACGTTTATTATGAGAAGATGAGAATACAGTATACAGGCCCTCACTATACAGACCCAGCCCCTGGGGAATGAGAATACAGTATACAGACCCTCACTACACAGACCCAGCCACTGGGGAATGAGAAGGACATGTATATATGTTACTGTATTCAGCTTCCAAAGTACCTGATAGATCACTGTCTCTGGGGATGAGGGGATTAACTCTGAAGGTAACAATATTGAAATGATCCCAATTATGTAATATTTTCAATACAAATCTGACTATGTAACCGAGTCCTGCTCCTATTTCCAGTTCACTTGGTGGTTTTCCTCTCTCGACTTGGGTCAGGACATAGAATTTGATGTTGGATTAAACCAGCTGCTGTTTTCTGACATTTATCTGCTCTATTGATGCTCATAGCTGCAGACCGCACACCCTTTCTTCCTGTCCAGACTGGGCGATCTATATGTTACCTCCTTATCTGCCAGTGGGATCACTACACATTGTTTGTCATGTTATAGATATACTGCTTTGCAATATGTTGTAGGCCTGTGTAGCAGAGACTTGACCAAGGCTCTGACCGGTGAAGTGGGAGACAGGAGTTGGGTTTTAATCCCACTACCAGCTACTTATGCCACAGAGAACATTACCAATCTCCCTGTGGCTGGTGAATCCAAATTAGATTGCAAGCTCTTTAGGGCAGGGACCAGATGTTCCTGTGTACATCTGACTGTTTATTGAGTCTGTGTGTCAGGCACTGAGGGATATAAATCCTGCATTACAGCTTCACTGCTTCTGCGTACTTCTGGCATCCACAGGGCTAACAACCTGTTTGCAACCAGTTTATTGGACACACCCCTGAGCTTCCTCTAAAGCTTGCTGTCTCCTCCTTCCTGCTATCCAGATCAATATGGTTCAGCCATCTTGTTTCAGCCATCTTGTTCCAGCCATCTTGTCCCTGCCTTGTTGCTAACCTGTGTGACTTGCAGCATGTCCTGACCTGCGCTTGCTCCGACGGCCCTCCTACCTGCAGCCTGCACTGACGGCTGCATGTCCTAATCTCGCTGGGAGCTTGCTCGCTATACCAGCTACCATCTGTTTATTCCAAGTGCCCTCAGGTTTTGTAAGTGTGAGTTTTAGGCAAGCATGAGATAGAACACAGAAGGAGTATAACATCGCATTGATAATAGCGTATACACCTTTTACAATATTTGGGCTTGTCCAGTGCAGTAGATGGAAAGCAGTATTGCTCCCTGGGACATTCTGGAGGTTTAGTTACTGTCCCATCTGCAGGGTCTTCTCTATGTTGAATGAGGAGATTGCTAGGCTGGAGGCTAAAATAGACAGGTATTGTGTATCCTCTTGCCCCACACCGAGCCCACCTGCGCTGCGTCAGAGGCCTCCAGGAGGAGGATGGTATTAGGCAGGTCCCGCAATCTGTGCCACTGCACAACCCCTAGGCTGCCCTCACCGGTACAGATGGGCACATTTATTTTGCAGATTTGTTCGGTTCCTTTGGTCTGCAGATTTCCACTGATCAATCTCAAAAAGGGAGA
This sequence comes from Ascaphus truei, assembly GCA_036426205.1. Lineage (NCBI taxonomy): Eukaryota > Metazoa > Chordata > Amphibia > Anura > Ascaphidae > Ascaphus > Ascaphus truei. The sequence goes on along the minus strand of WSYH01001278.1, from coordinate 73,899 downwards.
TTCGCCTTTTCCGTCATTTTTTTTATCATTGACAATCCGCGCATCCGAAGATTGGATTCTTAAAATCCAGCGGATTGCGGAATCCACGGATTGGTGAAATCTACCAGCGCATTGTATCCAATGGCGGTTTTTGATTAATCCGCATGGATTGAAATTTGCACAATTTTACCCCGTGGACCGGATTTTGAATGGAAAGCTCGGGAAATTCCGCAAAACGAATTTTGACAGTTTCGCTCGTCTCAAGTAGCCGGGTAGAATTGCACCACAGAGGCAACAACTGGACAGATCCGTTGCCTAACATGCCCTGTCACCCGGTGTGTAACACTAACACACTCAGTATCAGGTCTATATTAAAATAAAGCATAAATTTTCTAGCAGATTTTGTAAATAAAATCTCAGGTTTTCAGAAGTTTGCAGTGCTGACATCTTCCCTTTAAACTGCCCCGGTGCTGTTTGTATTATGTCTCCTAATAAAGCTGTGTATTATTTGAACCTTGCCTGGCCCACCATAGTGTGACACACCTACCTCTGCTTGGCTTTACCAGTGGCTGTATCTCACCTGTGCAGTTGGCTCCACTGTATCCGGACAGGCAGTCGCATGTGAAGTTGCCGTTGGTGTTGATACAGATGGATTGGGTGGGACAGACTGTTGAGTTAGAGTCTGCACACTCATTGATATCTGCAAACAGAGATGGATCCTCAGTCACTGTGATGTTAGGAGCTTCCTCTGACCTGGCACTCAGGGACTACTTACATTTAATGTCACAGTACATTGGGCCTGTTTGTACGTACTGTAATAATGAAGGCAGCCCTTGAGTTGTGGTTGGATTGTCTCTGTGATACTACATTTTGAAAGCACATGTTTTGCTCGTGTGATGTCTTAGCCAGACTTTCCATGTTATCCAATGTGATGCTTTAACTTCTAATGGGATTTGTTTTCATGTGCGTGTTTTTGGGGAGTATATACCATGGCTGCTGGTTTCACACGCAGGATTTAGAAATAGTACTTTGTTACCTTCCGACTCTATGTATTCTTATCATTTCGAAGTAGAAAGTGTAAACAAGTGTAAAATAAGAGCACTGAATATTTTTAACCATTTTATGAACTCCTGTTTTATTTTTTATTCTGCAGCAACCTGATCACTGCAGCATGAATTCACTGTAGCATTTCCCCCCCCCCCCACTCCCTCAGTTATGAATGGGCCGTGCACTAAAGCAGTGTGTACTGTATGTATTCTGTGATATTTGTTTGACTTTCAGAACTAAACTTAGAAAGGTCTATATACAGATTAATAACGAATAGATGTTTAACTGCTTCTCCAATCGATGTTTCTAGGTTCAATTGCACCATTAGAGTTACGATTCCTGACAGCACGTGTATTGTACTTCTCATGGTTCTACACCCTGGTATGTTTTCTGATGCCAGGAGAGAGCTGAGCCCTGAAGGACACATAGAGCTGGTATACACAGTACTCACCAACGCACAGCCGGGAGGCGACTCCTGTATACCCAGCTTTACATTGACACGTGTAGTTCCCAGGCACATTGGTACAGTGGGCTTTCTCAGCACACGGAGAGGTGGAATTCACTGCACATTCATCAATGTCTGATGGGAAGAGGACAGAATGCAGATTTCCAACACTGCACAAAGGGACAAACAGTACAGAGATCCCACATCTACTGTATCATAAATCAGAAGCACACTCGTTCCTGTCCGCAATGTGTGACACTGCGCAATTAGGTAATCCAGAGCAGACAGGAAACGCCATGAGTCACCTGCATGTCTGAGATGCAGCAGCATAAACTAGTGCTAAGTATGACTGTGTACTTTCTATTATCAAAAGTGAGAGATAAAAAGAAAATGTTAAAATAGCTCCTGCCTTTACACCTGGCCACCTCTAATGACCTCTAATGACCTCTAAGATCAGGTAGCTATTGGGGGGAAGTCAGAGCAGTCTGTGTATTGGGACACTTTCAGGCTGGAAGGTGAGAGATGCACACACAATAGTGCTGCTGCTGCTGCTGCTGCTGCTGCATGGATGTGATTGAGCAGGAAGGGGAGCTGCGTAGAGAATAGATAATGACAGTTACCGTCACACTTGGAGTGGTTGAATTCATTCACTTTGTATCCAGCGTCACAGCTGCAGTTGTATCCGTCACGAATATCGGTGCAAATTTGTTCACAACTTGACGTGTTGAGATAACACTCGTTTATATCTGGATAAAAAACACTTATTTTAAACTATAGTAGGAACAATTACTTGAAGCATGCAGTAAATAAAGACTTTCAGAAAGGTCTCCTGTGAACATTACATGAACATGCTCTGCACACGGTCACCCCTCTGTGTGTGAAAGAGTTAATGCCGGAGTATTAAAGATTAGTAGCAGTGTGAGTACTCCAGGCCTCCTTTGGGCCACCCAGAGAACTGGGAACCCGTGGAACGTATGGATTCCAAGGGAATCCAGGCTCCGAGGGGCTCTTATTGGTAGGCACAGACATGTACGACACCGTGTGAAACTCCCAGATGATTCGAGTACAAAGATACAAAGCAGCACCCAGTAATTCTGTTACTTAGGGAACCTGATGATAACATTGCTTTTTCAGCACCCTTGTCGTGACTTCTGTAATATTGAATCATTTACAGATCACCTTAAGGGGCAACATATTACTTTTTTACCTAACTCGTTCAATGCTGCAGACAGGGCCGCTTTATACATTAGGCCGACTAGACTCAGAGCCCGGGGCCTACGAACCTTTTAGGGCCTACAAAATTTCACTTGAAAAAATACCCAAACAAAAAAATCACAAAATAAGAGAAAACAGCAAATTTTAATTTAAAATGCCTTCGAAGTATCGATACCTTTAAATATTGAAACAAAAGTATCAATGCCACATATCGCCAGTATCGAAAGAAACAAGCAAACGATGAAATTAGCATAAAAAGGAGTAAAAATATCAGAAACACAGGCTTCTAGAAATAAAAGTGCCCAGGGCCTACGAAGGCCTTAAAACGGCCCTGGCGAAAGAGACCCTCACTGCAATATAATGTACTCATTCATATAGTGATAAGGGAATACATTGTGCCACAGAAAGAGAGGAAGGGATATTTGGCCTTACCAGCACACTTTATTCCGTCTCCACTCAGGCCAGAAGGACAGGGCCCACATTCAAACCCTTCCCCCGGGGCTTTTATATCCCTGCAGCTGCTGGTATTATAACATTTATTTTCCAAGCAGCCTTCCAGATCCTCTTCACAGAACATTCCTGTCCATGCAGCAGAGCAGTTACAGCCTGCAACCTGCAGAGAAAGGACCAACGCGCAGAGAATCAGCCACAAACTACACATTCAGGGACTAGTGATACAAATAAACCCATGCAGTTTCTGTCCTTGCCCCAATTTCAATATAAAATCAGAGGATTACTGTAAATTACATCATTTCTGTGCGTGACAAACCTGAGTTATCAGGGTCTGTGACCTTTTCTGAACAAGGAATTCTGACATTAGCTAATCTCACCTGATTTGCAATGAGTGTTACACTGGTGAAAATACCCACTGCCACTTAATGTGTCCACTTACCCTGAAATTTGTGCTGTTCTCCACACTCGTCGTCTTGTTATAGAGGCAGCTGCCATTGTTGGTGCAGTTACACAGGACCAGGGTGAGAACTATTTCAGAAGCTGCTTTGGAGTCATTTGCTTGGATGATGGCGATAATTGGTGCCGAGCTGGTCGGATTCCACACCAGGGCTCCACTTTCTGTATAACCACAAAACAGAGACCAGGCTATGGAATAATGACTGAAACGGTGCTGAGATGACACAGTATGGACCTCTAATGTGAAGCTAAACAGCTCCTGCAGGTAGCTCAACATAGAGATGGAAACAGAAGGACGGTGTGTACTGGGGACTGTGTTTCAGTGTTATAGGATCTCATATAATCTCTATTACATTTCAATTTGTACATATGTCTGTTAGAGGAGATAAGCAGGAGAGGATTCCTCTGTATTCTGAGTGCACATTGGATACTTATGTTAATAATATTCTTACCTGTTATATTTATATCACTGGAGTTTGTCTGCAGAGAGAACACCACGGTGTCATTATTCTGGTCCGTGGCTGTGTAATACACTGTCACAGGTGTGTTCAGCGCTGTGCTTAGAGTGGACGGGCCGGTTATATTGGGAGGAAAGTTATCTGGAGAAGGAAAAATTGCAGAAGAAAAGTTTGGTAACGATTCTTTAATCAGCTCATTCTAATAACTGGCAATGTATTAATCTGCATCACAGAACCTCCCCTACTCCCTGCAGCACAGAGCATCCCCCACTCCCTGCAGTACAGAACCTCCCCTACTCCCTGCAGTACAGAACCTCCCCTACTCCCTGCAACACAGAACCTCCCCTACTCCCTGCAGCACAGAACCTCCCCTACTCCCTGCAACACAGACCCTCCCCTACTCCCTGCAGCACAGAACCTCCCCCACTCCCTGCAGCACAGAACCTATCCCCTACTCCTGCAACACAGAACCTCCTCCCCTACTCCCTCTCCCTAGCACAGAACCTCCCTACTCCCTGCAACACATCGACAACCTCCCCTACTCCCTGCAGCACATGAACTCCCCCCCCCCACTCCCTGCTGCAGCCAGAACCGTATTATGATGCCGCCATCCCTCCCTCCTGCACACAGACCTCCCCTCCACTCCCATCCACGCCACCTACTCCCGGCTTCCCCTCCTCCTCTGCCACCCCCCTCCCCCCAGATCCCCTCACTCCCTCCCCCCTCCCCTCCCCCACTCCCTGCAGCACAGAACCTCCCCCACTCCCTTGCAGCACATAACCTCCCCTACTCCCTGCAGCACAGAGCCTCCCCCACTCCCTGCATGCACAGACCTCCCATTCGCTGCACCAGAACCTCCCCCACTCCCCTGCAGCACAGAACCTCCCCAGCATGCCTCCCCCACTGCTCCCGCAACACAGACCCCTCCCCTCTCCCTGCAGCACAAGCCTCTCCCTACTCCCTGGCAGCCACAGAACATCCCCACTCCCTGCACGCAGAACTCCTCTACTTCCTGCAACGCAGACCCTCCCCTACTCCCTGCAGCACAGACCTCCCCTACTCCCTGCAGCACAGAACCTCCCTCTATCCCTGCACATAGACCCCCCCCACTGCCCTGAAGCACAGAACCTTCCTCTATTTCCTGCAGCACAGAACCTCCCTACTCCCTGCAGCCCACAGAACCTCCCTACTCCCTGCAGCACAGAACCTGCCCCACTCCCTGCAACACACGAACCTCCCCCACCCCTGCAGCACAGAACTCCCCCACTCCCTGCAACACAGACCCCTCCCCTACTCCCTGAGCACAAAGCCTCCCCTACTCCCTGCAGCACAGAACATCCCCCACTCCCTGCAGCGCAAACCTCCTCTACTTTCCTGCAACGCAGACCCTCCCTACTCCCCTGCAGCCAGAACCTCCCCTACTCCTGCAGCACAGAACCTCCCCTACTCCCCACACAACCCTCCCCCCCTCCCTGCAGCACAGAACCTCCTCTATTTCCTGCAGCACAGAACCTCCCCTACTCCCTGCAGCACAGAACCTCCCCCTATCCCTGCAGCACATTACCCTCCCCTACTACACCCTGCAGCACAGAACCTCCCCTACTCCCTGCAGCAACGAACCCCCCACTCCCGCAACACAGAACTCCCACTCCTCTGCAGTACAGAACATCCCCTACTCCCTGCAGCACAGAACCTCCCCTAATCTCTGCAGTACAGAACCTCCCCTACTCCTGCAGTACAGAACCTCCCCTACTCTCTAGTACAAACCTCCCTACTCCTGCAGCACAGAACCTCCTCTACTTCCCTGCAGCACAAAACCTCTCCCACTCCCAGCAGCACAGAACCTCCCCCATTCCCTGCAGCACAGAACCTCCCCTACTCCCTGCCGCACAGAACCTCCTCTACTTCCTGCAACACAGACCCTCCCCTACTCCCTGCAGCACAGAACCTCCTCTACTTCCTGCAGCCACGAACCTCCCCCACTCCCTGCAGCACAAACCTCCTCTACTTCCTGCAGCACAGAACGTCCCCTACTCCCTGCAGTACAGAACCTCCCCTACTCCCTGCAGCCACAGAACCTCCCCTATTCCCTGCAGTACAAGACCTCCCCCCCCCACTCTGCCTCTGCACCAGAACCTCCCCCACTTCCCTGCAGCACAGATACCTCCCCCACTCCCTGTATCACAGAACCGTCCCCACTCCCTGCACACAGAACCTCTCCCACTCCCTGCAGCACAGAACCTCCCCTACTCTCTGCAGTCACAGAACCTCCCCCACTCCTGCAGCACAGCATCCCCCACTCCCTGCAGCACAGAGCATCCCCACTTCCTCGCACACAGAGCCTCCCCTCCACTCCCTCTGCACAAACCTCCACACTCCCTCTCACAGCACCTCCCCTACCCCTTCTGCGGCAAGAACTCCTCTAGTCCCTGCAGCACAGAACCTCCTCTACTTACTGCAGCACAGAACCTCCCCCACTCCATGCAGCACAGAAACCTCCCCCACTCCCTGCAGCACAGAACCTCCCCTACTCCCTGCAGCACAAGAACCCTCCCCCACTCCTGCACACAAAACCTCCCCCACTCCCTGCACACAGAACCTCTCCATGAAAGATCTAGTCCTCTTGTAAGCTATTAATTCTATTTGTTGTCCAAGCTCTGTAATGATCACTTCTAAAGGTTATGGAATAAAGTGCCTTTTGTTATTGTCACTGAAGCTCTTTGATTTTGATTGCGCACCCTTAGAATTGTGCAAATACATGTAACAGAGTGAGATCTCCACTGTAGAGGAGAAGTTGGGGGTCCCCTCTTACTCATGGTGTTGTTCTGTTCCGTGATGATTTAGCGTTCTCCCAGCGTGGCTCGTCCACTGCAAAGTCTCCTGTACTCAGGATGTCAAGATGCACTCATCATTCCCTTTACAGGTTTCATTCGCTCTCCTGAATGGTGGCCGGGTTACTAATTAGCAGCAGCTCATCATAAAACAGGGGCACAAAGCTGTTATTGTTGTAGGTGAGCCACATTCTCCCTCCGTGGCATTGTAAACAGATGCTGCTTAGATCAGTGGTTTTCCCTGTGAAAGAAACGGTCACTTTAAGGTCTATTTTTAATTATTATTATTTATTAATATGAAAAAGCATTTGTTTATATTTTTAAATAAATCAGTTCTGTAGTATTATATAAATCTTTCTGCGCGGTTTTTTTAACCCCTTATGCGGGTTTGAATGTGTTTTTTATGTACTGATGAATCTTTGGTTTCCACAGCAGTTATTTGAAAGTCATATTCACTTCCTCATTTGAAAGAGGCTTCTGACACCTTTTTTGAGCTCTGTACTTTGGCAACAAAGTATCACAAACAGATATGTTGCTGTGTTCCAAACAGCAGACTGTTCTATTGCTCTGAAAGCTGTAAGAATAATGTGCTACTTATAATATAATGTTACATATCAGCTGCAGCATTTCACAGACTGCAGCACAAAGTGAGACACACAATCAGGATTTTTACAGATTTATAACGGGAGCACCAAAGGATTACCAGATTAGGAGAGATTGCCGCTCACAGGAAAATCAGGAACGCACCAGCAAAAAATGAACTAAACTCAATTTAATAACTACATTAAAACCATGAACAAAACAGAAGACCACCCTCCACGCGTTTCACGCCTCCTGTGGGCGCTTTTTTTCACTCCTTAGTTTCATCTTTGCTGGGAGTTTTCCTGATTTTTCCTTGGAGCGCCAATACCTGTGATCTATCTACTCCCTGCATACTGCTTGGACCGAAGGATGCCATTGGGGATCACGGAGGGTTTACTGGAGTAGCTGATGCGGACACAGCATACCAGCTGGAGGAGCAATACTACTCCACACCCATTGCAGTTTGACACGGAGCTACTTACTAAGGTGCTAAACTCCTGAGAGCTTATCTTAGCCCACACATTTTTCTTTCAACAAATAAGCTAACTTTGCCACATCTGTGTCCTCTCCCTCCACTCCCTACATTATGTCCTATCATACAGTTTTTTGCCTCCTTTAAACCCCATTATACTAGGCTCTGGTACATTTGCTACAATTCTGATCATTGCTACCCTCCTGGAGCTCATTTCTGTCTTTTTCTGTGATTACCAGTCTAGGTAAGAATCTAGAATTATTCATTGTCACATGCTTTACATATAAAAATAAGTTAAATAGAAAGAAAATAAGGGGTTAATGTAGAATTGCTGCTTTAACTGAACTACTGACGTCAGTAACAGCTTGAGTAGGATGGGGACCTGCAATACTGGCACTGCGAGGGTTCAGTTAAAATGTGCACAACAGTCCTTTATATCAAAATAACCTTTATTTTTCCTCCGGCGAGTGAAGTAGTCACTATTATCAGGGAGATGCTTGCTTGGGTAAGAATAGACTAGTACCAGGGGTCCTCCAATATTAATATGTTATATTGAACAGTTTTCTTCATAACTAATATAATAGGTAATCGACTAGAAAAGCTCACATTCTAGGAAGGACTTTTAAGGCAGAATTTACCTTCACTCCAAACTATGAGCATATGTAGTTGGGTGTTTAGTGTGCTCCTGCTATTAGTGGAAAGAAACAGATGTAATCATTGTTAAAATAACAGAACCTCCCCTACTCCCTGCAGCACAGAACCTCCCCTACTCCCTGCAACACAGAACCTCCCCTACTCCCTGCAACACAGACCCTCCCCTACTCCCTGCAACACAGAACCTCCTCTACTTCCTGCAGCACAGAACCTCCCCTACTCCCTGCAACACAGAACTTCCCCTACCTGGGGGGCCGGTTAAGGTTTGCTAAGATGTGTGAAAAACGGTAAAAAAAAATGAGCAGACGATGTCCTTGCCTGCAGCTGTGCTCCGGGGGAGGGAAAAAAAAGAAGGAGGGGAAAAAAAACGGGGGGCCGCGGTGGCGCTGGACACGGGGGGGGGGAACAAAATGCAAAGCCTGCAGCGTGAAGGCTGCGAAATGTCCTAATCAAAAGGGGGGGGGGGGTCGGCATGGATGGGGGGGCGGTTGCGTGGGAAAACTGTAGGAGGGGAAAAAAAAAAAGGGGCAAGACAGGAAAGGAAGAAAGGGAATCTGGGGGGGAGAGAAAGAAAGAGGAGGAGAAACGGCAGAGGCCATCTGGGGGGACCCGCATGAAAGCTGTTTAATTTGGGAATTCACAAGTGTGGCCCTCAGAATTATTAAAAAGTGAAGTGTGAGTTTTAGTGCAAGTCATGAGATAGAACCACAGAAAAAGGATTAAAAAAATCACATCCGCGATTGATAATGAAGCGTATACGCGGGAACCTTTTAGCAATATTTGGAGCTTTTCCAGGGCAGGTAGAGTGGCGGAAAGCAGTAATTTCTCCCTGGACAGGGGGAAAGGGGGAGGGGAAAGGGGAAATTCTGGAGGGGGGTGTTGAAGTTAAAAATGTCCGGCATGTGCTGAGGGTGCTTCGTGCTAGTGGGTAGGAATTGAAATGAGGATATTGTGGCGTGTGAAAAGAGAAGTATGGAAACTGGGAGGCGGGAAAACAATAAGGACAAGGAGGGTGATGGTGGAGTGTAGCGCTCTTAAGCCGCCAGCGGGCGACCGGGGAGCAACCATCACTGGGCTACTGCGGTCAGAGGCCTCCAGGGGGGGGAGAGGAGGATAGGTAATAGTCAGGGTCCCGAGCAATCTTTGTGACCAGGCTGGGGCACAGACACCCTAGGTACTTGAGCCGCGTCGGAAAAGAGAGGAAAGGGGAGGGAGGGGACGGGGACTTTAACAGGGAGTGGTGGAACAGAGGGTACATCTATGTATGGTAGTTATGCAGGTCGTATTATTCGGGGGGGGGGGGGGAAGGTTCCTTGTAAAATGGTCTGAGATTTCCCAAAACTGATCAATCTGCAAAGGAGATGGGCGCCGTTTTCCAAATTCATTGTGGTTTTTATCAGTTGGACAATAAACAAAAAGGCCGAGAGGTGGGGTGCGAAAAAGATGGGGGGAAGCCGAAGGGATTGGGTATTCTTAAAAACATCCTCGCGGTGAACATGGGGCGGAAATGCCAACGGGATAATTGGTGAAATCTACAGCGCATTGTGTATCCAAAATGGGCTGTTTAATTGACTTATGTCGCGCATAGGTTGAAATTTGCACGAATTGTTTAAAAGACACGCGAGGACCCTGGCCTCGTAGTTATTAAAATGGAATGGAGGACAGCTCGGGAGGAGTGGGTCCGCACGAAGAAGCAACAATTTATTGACAGTTATCGGCAAGGAGGGTCGAGGTCTCAAGTAGCCGGGTATAATTGCGGGATAGGACACAGGAGGCACCGACGTGGACGAGGGATCCGTTTCCTAGAAACATGCCCTGTCACCCGGTGTGCTAACACTGGGAACACACGGATCAGTATTTCGGGGGGGTCGTAGATGTAAAATACAGCATAATTAATTTCTAGGCATATTTTGGTAAATAGAGGGAATCTCGATGTGGTTTTCAAGACATTTGCAGAGTGCATGGGGAGACATCTTCCACTTTAAGACTGGGCCCCGGTTGCTGTTTGTAATTATGTCTCCTAGGATAAAGCTTTGGGTACATATATAATTGTGAACCGTTGGGGGGGGGGGTGGCATGGGCCAGCCGAAAGTTTGGACAGGCACCGTACCTCTCTGCTTTAGCTTAATGACCGGGATGGCTGTAATCTCACGGCTGTTGGGCATTTTGGGACAGCATCCACTGTGAACACAGTCCGTACAGCAGGGTCCGCGATGGAAATGAAGATTTATGCCCGTTGGTGTGGGTTGGATAGCTGATGGGGGGTGATGTGGGGGTTGGAAACAGGACCGTGTTGAGGTGTAGAGTCCTGCAGGCACGGGGGTCAATTGAGAGGTATCGTGGGCAGAGGAAAAAACGAGGAGAGTGGGATCCTCAGAAAAGGTCACGTGATGTTAGGAGCACTTCCTCTGTACGGCGAATTGGGCACTGGGCAGGGGACTACTTACATTGTAAGGTTAAATCACAGTAACAAAGTTGGGGAAGCCTGTTAAGTACAAGTACGTGAAACTGGTAATAATGGAAGTCAGCAACAATTGATAAAAGGTTTTGTGGTTGTGAGGTTGTCGGGGGGTCTGATTATAGAGCTGGAGAAAAAAAGAAAGGGGGGAAAATGACAGAATTTTGAAAGCACGGATGTGGGTGTAAGTTGCTCGGGTTGTGTGATGGTTTTTTTGGGTTTCTTAGGCGCAGACATTATCCATGTTATCGGGGCAATGTGATGCTAAAAGTAAAAAATAACTTCTAGGGAAATGGGGGATTGGTTTTCATATAATGCGTGGGGGGTTTTTATGGGGAGTAAGTAAAGTGGGACCGATGAAGCTAAGCTGGGTTCGGAAATGCAAACAACGGGGACGGGCCAGGGGGGGGGGCATTTGGAGAAAATAGGTACTGGGGGGGGGGGATGTGTTACCTTCCCGACTCTATGTATTCTTATTCATTTCGAAGTAGAAAGTGTAACAAGTGTAAAATAGAGCACTGAATATTTTAACCATTTTATGAACTCCTGTTTTATTTTTTATTCTGGCAGCAACCTGATCACTGCAGCATGAATTCACTGTACATTTCCCCCCCCCCCCACTCCCTCAGTTTATGAATGGGGCCGTGCACTAAACGCAGTGTGTGACTGTATGTATTCTGTGATATTTGTTTGACTTTCAGAACAAACTTAGAAGGTCTATATACAGATTATAACGAATAGATTTTAACTGCTTCTCCAATCGATGTTTCTAGGTTCAATTGCACCATTAGAGTACGATTCCTGACAGCACGTGTATTGTACTTCTCATGGTTCTACACCCTGGTATGTTTTTCTGATGCCAAGAGAGCTAGGCCCTGAAGGACACATAGAGCTGGTATACACAGTACTCACCAACGCACAGCCGGGAGGCGACTCCTGTATACCCACTTACATTGACACGTGTAGTTCCCAGGCACTTTGGTACAGTGGGCTTTCTCAGCACACGAGAGGTGAATTCACTGCACATTCATCAATTTGTCTGATGGAAGAGGACAGAAGGCAGATTTCCAACACTGCACAAAGGGACAAACAGTACAGAGATCCCCATCTACTGTATCATAAATCAGAAGCACACTCGTTCCTGTCCGCAATGTGTGACACGCTGCCAATTAGGTATCCAGAGCAGACAGGAAACGCCATGAGTCACCTGCATGTCTGAGATGCAGGCAGCATAAACTAGTGCTAAGTATGACTGTGTACTTTCTATTATCAAAGTGAGAGATAAAAAGAAAATGTTAAATAAGCTCCTGCCTTTACACCTGGCCACCTCTAATGACCTCTAATGACCTCTAAGATCAGGTAGCTATTGGGGGGAAGTCAGACAGTCTGTTGTATTGGGACACTTTCAGGCTGGAAGGTGAGAGATGCACACACAATAGTGCTGCTGCTGCTGCTGCTGCTGCTGCATGGATGTGATTGAGCCAGGAAGGGGAGCTGCGTAGAGAATAGATATGACAGTTACCGTCACACTTGAGTGGTTGAATTCATAACTTGTACAGCTCACACTGCAGTTGTATCCGTCACGAATATCGTGCAAATTGTTCACAACTTGACGTGTTGAGATAACACTCGTTATATCTGGATAAAAAACACTTATTTTAAACATAGTAGGAACAATTCTTGAGCAGGCAGTAAATAGACTTTCAGAAAGGTCTCCTGTGACATTACATGAACATGCTCTGCACACGGTCACCCTCTGTGTGTGAAGAGTTAATGCCGGAGTTAAAGATAGTAAGCAGTGTGAGTACTCCAGCCTCCTTTGGGCCACCCAGAGAACTGGAACCCTTGGACGTATGGATTCCAAGGGAATATCCAGCTCCAAGGGCTCTTATTGGGATGCACGGACATGTACGACACCGTGTGAACCCCCCAATGATTCGAGTACAAGATACAACAGCCACCCAGTAATTCTGTTACTTAGGGAACCTGATGATAACATTGCTTTTTCAGCACCCTTGTCGTGACTTTGGAATATTGAATCATTTACAGATCACCTTAAGGGGCAACATATTACTTTTACCAACTCTTTCAATGCTGCAGACAGGGCCCTTATACATTAGGCCGACTAGACTCAGAGCCCGGGGCCTACGAACCTTTTAGGGCCTACAAAATTTCACTTGAAAAAATACCCAAACAAAAAATCACAAAATAAGAGAAACACAGCAAATTTTAATTTAAAATGCCTTCGAAGTATCGATACCTTTAAAATTGAAACAAAAGTATCAATGCCACATATCGCCAGTATCGAAAGAACAGCAACGATGAAATTAGCATAAAAAGGAGTAAAATCAGAAAACACAGGCTTCTAGAAATAAAAAGTGCCCAGGCCCTACGAAGGCCTTAAAACGGCCCTGGCGAAGAGACCCTCACTGCATATATATGTACTCATTCATATAGTGATAAGGGAATCACTTGGTGCCACAAGAAGAGAGGAAGGATATTTGGCCTTACCGCACACACTTTATTCCGTCTCCACTCAGGCCAGAAGGACAGGGCCCACATTCAAACCCTCTCCCCGGGGCTTTATATACCCGTGCAGCGCGTGTATTATAACATTTATTTTCCAAGCAGCCTTCCAGATCCTCTTCCCCGAACATTCCTGTCCATGCAGCAGAGCGTTACAGCCTGCAACCTGCAGAGAAAGGACCAACGCGCGAAGAATCAGCCACAAACTACACATTCAGGGACTAGTGATACAAATAAACCCATGCATTTTTCTGTCCTTGCCCCAATTTCAATATAAATCAGAGGATTACTGTAAATTACAATCATTTCTGTGCGTGACAAACCTGAGTTAATCAGGGTCTGTGACCTTTTCTGAACAGGAATTTCTGACATTCGCTATCTCACCTGATTTGCAATGAGTGTTACACTGGTGAAAATACCCCTGCCACTTAATGTGTCCACTTACCCCTGAAATTTGTGCTGTTCTCCACACTCGTCGTCTTGTTATAAGAGCTTGCATTGTTGGTGCAGTTAACAGACAGGGTGAAACTATTTCAGAAGCTGCTTTGGAGTCATTTGCTTGGATGATGGGCATAATTGGTGCCGAGCTGGTCGGATTCCACACCAGGCTCCACTTTTCTGTATAACCACAAAACAGAGCCAGGCTATGGAATAATGACTGAAACGGTGGCTGAGATGACACGTATGGACCTCTAACGTGAAGCTAAACACTCCTGCAGGTAGCTCAACAATGAGATGGAAACAGAAGGACGGTTTGTACTGGACTGTGTTTCAGTGTTATAGGATCTCATATAATCTCTATTACATTTCATATTTGTACATATGTCTGTTAGAGGAGATAAGCAGAGAGGATTCCTCTTGTATCTGATGCACATTGGATACTTATGTTAATAATATTCTTACCTGTTATATTTATATCACTGGAGTTTGTCTGCAGAGAGAACACCAGGTGTCATTATTCTGGTCCGTGGCTTGTGAATACACTGTCACAGTGTGTTCAGCGCTGTGCTTAGAGTGGACGGGCCGGTTATATTGGGAGGAAAGTCATCTGGAGAAGGAAACATTGCAGAAGAAAAGGTTTGGTAACGATTCTTTAATCAGCTACTTCTAATAATTGGCAATATATTAATCTGCAGCACAGAACCTCCCCATCTCCCTGCTGCACAGAACCTCCCCTACTCCCTGCAACACAGAACCTCCCCTACTCCCTGCAACACAGAACCTCCCCTACACACCCTGCCCACCTCCCTGCAACTAACCCCTACTCCCTGCAAGCACAGAACCCCCTACTCCCTGCAACACAAAACCTCCCCTACTCCCTGCCAACACAGAACCTCCCTACACCCTCCCTGCAACACAGACCCTCCCCTACTCCATGCAGCACAGAACCTCCCCTCTCCCTCTGCACAGAACCTCCCCTACTCCCCTGCAACACAGAACCTCCCCTACTCCCTGCAGCACAGAACCTCCCCTAACTCCCTGCAACACGACCCTCCCCTACTCCCTGCAGCACAGAATCTCCCCCACTCCCTGCAGCACAGAACCTATGCCCCCCCCTTCCCTACTCCACACCTCCCCTCCCCACTCCCATCCACGCCCTACCCCCTACCCCTCCGCCTTGCCTGCCCCTCCCTCCCCCCAGCCCCTCCTCCCTTCCCCCCCCTCCCCTCTCTCCCACTCCCTGCAGCACAGAACCTCCCCCACTCCCTGCAGCACATAACCTCCCCTACTCCCTGCAGCACAGAGCCTCCCCACTCCCTGCATCACAAACCTCCCATTCCCTGCACCAGAACCTCCCCCACTCCCTGCAGCACAGAACCTCCCCCCTCCCCACGCTCCCTGCAACACAGACCCCCTCCCCTCTCCCTGCAGCACAAGCCTCCCCTACTCCCTGCAGCACAAACATCCCCACTCCCTGCACGCAGAACCTCCTCTACTTCCTGCAACGAGCCCTCCCCTACTCCCTGCAGCACAGACCTCCCCTACTCCTGCAGCACAGAACCTCCCCTATCCCTGCATCATAGACCCCCCCCACGCCCTGAAGCACAGAACCTCTCCTCATTTCCTGCAGCACAGAACCTCCCTACTCCCTGCAGCCACAAACCTCCCTACTCCCTGCAGCACAGAACCTCCCCACTCCCTGCAAACACACCTCCCCCACCCCTGCAGCACAGAACTCCCCCACTCCCTGCAACACAGACCCTCCCCTACTCCCTGCAGCACAAAGCCTCCCCTACTCCCTGCAGCACAGAAACATCCCCCACTCCCCTGCAGCGCAAAACCTCCTCTACTTTCCTGCAACCAGACCCTCCCCTACTCCCCTCCTGCCCTCAGCACACAGAACCTCCCTCCCCTACTCCCTGCAGCACAGAACCTCCCCTACTCCCTGCAGCACAGACCCTCCCCCACTCCCTGCAGCACAGAACCTCCTCTATTTCCTGCAGCACAGAACCTCCCCTACTCCCTGCAGCACAGAACCTCCCCTACTCCCTGCAGCACAGTACCTCCCCTACTCCCTGCAGCACAGAACCTACCCTACTCCCTGCAGCACAGAACCTCCCCCACTCCCTGCAACACAGAACATCCCCTACTCCCTGCAGTACAGAACATCCCCTACTCCCTGCAGCACAGAACCTCCCCTAATCTCTGCAGTACAGAACCTCCCCTACTCCCTGCAGTACAGAACCTCCCCTACTCTCTGCAGTACATAACCTCTCCTACTCCCTGCAGCACAGAACCTCCTCTACTTCCTGCAGCACAAAACCTCTCCCACTCCCAGCAGCACAGAACCTCCCCCATTCCCTGCAGCACAGAACCTCCCCTACTCCCTGCAGCACAGAACCTCCTCTACTTCCTGCAACACAGACCCTCCCCTACTCCCTGCAGCACAGAACCTCCTCTACTTCCTGCAGCACAGAACCTCCCCCACTCCCTGCAGCACAGAACCTCCTCTACTTCCTGCAGCACAGAACGTCCCCTACTCCCTGCAGTACAGAACCTCCCCTACTCCCTGCAGCACAGAACCTCCCCTATTCCCTGCAGTACAGAACCTCCCCCTCCGGCAGCACAAGAACCTCCCCCACTCCCTGCAGCACAGAACCTCCCCCACTCCCTGTATCACAGAACCTCCCCCACTCCCTGCAGCCACAGAACCTCTCCCACTCCCTTGCAGCACAGAACCTCCCCTACTCTCTGCAGTACAGAACCTCCCCCCCCTGCAGCCCAGAGCATCCCCACTCCCTGCAGCACAGAGCATCCCCCACTTCCTGCAGCACAGAGTCTCCCCACTCTGCTGCACAAACCTCCACCACTCCCTGCAGACAGAACCTCCCCTACTCCCTGCCACAGAACCTCCTCTAGTCCCTGCACACAAACCTCCTCTACTTACTCAGCACAAGAAACCTCCCCCACTCCAGGCAGCACAGAACCTCCCCCACTCCCTGCAGCCAGAACCTCCCCTACTCCCTGCAGCACAAACCTCCCCCACTCCCTGCAGCACAAAACCTCCCCCACTCCCTGCAGCACAGAACCTCTCCATGAAAGATCTAGTCCTCTTGTAAGCTATTAATTCTATTTGTTTGTCCGAGCTCTTGTAATGATCACTTCTAAAGTTATGGGAATAAAGTGCCTTTTCTTATTGTCACTGAAGCTCTTTATTTTGATTGCACCCTTAGAATTGTGCAAATCATGTAACAGAGTGAGATCTCCACTGTAGAGGAGAAGTTGGGGGTCCCCTCTTACTCATGGTGTTGTTCTGTTCCGTGAATGATTTAGCGTTCTCCAGCGTGGCTCGTCCCACTGCAAAGTCTCCTGTACTCAAGATGTCAAAGATCGCACTCATCATTCCCTTTACAGGTTTCATTCGCTCTCTCTGAATGGTGGCCGGGTTACTAATTAGCAGCGTCTCATCATAAACAGGGCGCACAAAGCTGTTATTGTTGTAGGTGAGCCAGATTCTCCCGCCGGGCATGTAAACAAAGATGCTGCTTAGATCATGGTTTTCCCTGTGAAAGAAAACGGTCCACTTTAGAGTCATTTATTAATTATTATTATTATTTATATGAAAATCATATATGTTTATATTTTTATAAATCAGTTCGTAGTATTATATAATCTTTCTGCGGTTTTTTTAAACCCTTATGCCGGTTTTAATGGTTTTTTGAATGTACTGATGAATCTTTGGTTTCCACAGCAGTTATTTAGAAAGTCATATTCACTTCCTCATTTGAAAGGGCTCTGACACACCTTTTTTGAGCTCTGTACTTTGGCAACAAAGTATCACAAACAGATATGTTGCTGTGTTCCACAACACAGACTGTCTATTGCTCGAAAGCTGTAAGAATAATTGCTACTTAGTAATATAATGTTACATATCAGCTGCAGCATTTCACAGACTGCAGCACAAAGTGAGACAACACAATCAGGATTTTACAGATTTATAACGGGAGCACAAAAGGATTACCAGATTAGGAGAGATTGCCGCTCCAGGAGAAAAATCAGGAAACGCACCAGCAAAAAATGAACTAAACTCAATTTAATGAACTACATTAAACCATGAACAAAAACAGAAGAACCCTCTCCCACGCGTTTCACGCCTCCTGTGGCGCTTTTTTCACTCCTTGAGTTCATCTTTGCTGGGAGTTTTCCTGATTTTCCTTGGACGCCAATACCTGTGATCTATCTACTCCCCTGCATACTGCTTGGACCGAACGGATGCCATTGGGGATCACGGAGGGTTTACTGGAGTAGCTGATGCGGACACAGCATACCAGCTGGAGACATATCTCTCCACACCCATTGCAGTTTGACACGAGCTTACTTACTAAGGCTGCTAAACTCCTGAGAGCTTATCTTAGCCCCCACCTTTTCTTTCAACAAATAAGCCTTAACTTTGCCTACATCTGTGTCCTCTCCTACCCTCCACTACATTATAGTCCTATCTACAGTTTTTTGCCTCCTTTAACCCCATATACTAGGCTCTGGTACATTTGCTACAATTCTGATCATTTGCTACCCTCCTGGAGCTCATATTCTGTCTTTTTCTGTGATTACCAGTCTAGGTAAGAATCTATAGAATTATCATTGTCACATTCTTTACATTAAATAAGTATAGAGAAAAATAAGGGGTTAATGTAATGCTTGCTGCTTTAAACTGAACTACCTAACGTCAGAACACTTGAGTAGATGGGGACCTGCAATACTGGCACTGCAAGGGTTCAGTTAAAATGTGCACAACAGTCCTTTATATCAAAATAACCTTTATTTTTCCTCCGCAGGTAGAAGTAGTCACTATTAGTCAGGAGATGCTTGCTTAGGTAAGAATAGACTAGTACCAGGGGTTCCTGAATATAATATTGTTATTATTGAACAGTTTCTTCATACAATATAATAGGTAATCGGACCTAGAAAGCTCACATTCTAAGGAAGACTTTAAGGCGAATTTACCTTCACTCCAAACTATGAGCAATGTAGTTTTGGGTTGTAGTGTGCTCCTGCTATTAGTGGAGAGGATAACAATGTATCGATTGTAAAGAGCTTAAATACAAACACTTACAGGTCTTTCCAATGTCAAAGATGAGGGATCGTTGGGGAGTTTTCTCTCCATTGTATTGCAGCCGTGATCCTTAGCTTCCGTGAAATCATCATCGTTTTATCATCGTTAAAGACACCTAGAATAATGCCATATATTATGTAAATAAATATTATATGTGTATTGAATCTCTTCTACTAGTGCATATGTCCAAGATACAATAAATAGCTCATCTGCACCCTGTCTGAGAAGTTGGCTTTGTGATATCCCACACATCTTAAATAAATAGAGTCAGAACATGAAGAAATAATAACATCATGGCTGTGTAAACTCAAAGAGTCACATCTTAGTTTCTGAAAAGTTATTTTTGGAGTTGAAATTGGAGGTGAAGATTGGAGGAAGATCTGGACTCTGCATTACAACGTTGCCACTGTGAGACTTCACTTTTAACATCTGTGATTATTTGTTCACTGTCCAGCCTCCATTACTTGTGAAGTCTCTCCTCCTGCATCTTTCTATGCCCTCCTATTGCTTTTCGGTTTACTGTTTTCACACTCCTTGTGAAGGTCTCTGTTCTCTCCAACATCCCCTCTCCCCACTGCACCATTATTTATACACCTCTCTCCAAAAACTTATATATACCCCGCAACAAAAAACACCCCCACAAATCCTCTATTCACACCCCACTATTACCTCCTTCCCACTGCTGGGGATCTCCCCATAGCCTGCAGCCAGACATACACACCTGATCTCCACCCACGCCTCCCTGCCACCTCTTCCCTGTAAATGGTATTAACCTTTTCATTTAATACTGACCAGCCTTAAATCTCACCCCACACAAATCAAGTATCCCAATAGCCTGTACAAATGCTATTGTCCCACACTCGGTCACTCCTACCACCCATTGTGACCAAGCATTGCCATCTACAGCACTTATTCCCTCACCTGCTGTCTCTGTAATTTCCCATTAAACCTCTTAGATTGTAGATCTTCGGGGCAGGGATTTCCTTTCCTATTGTCTGATTTTGCTGCACTTATTGTATAATTATAATTCCCTGTACTGTATTCTTTGTGATGCGCTGAGTACACTTTGGCGCTATATAAATAAGACATACAATACAATACAACATCTCTTTTTGAGATGCCAGAAATGGCCTGAACCTCAAACCTCGGGCATCTGTTTTGCTGTTAAACTATGATGGCCTCTGAGACATGTATCTCTGTATCCCTAAGCATGGAAGGTTCTTTGCTCAGGTTGGTTTCTTCTTCCTGTGTGAGCAGAAGACTTGGGGCGTGTGTTACATGGAGCAATAGGAAGAGTTGCCAAAGAGTTACTAGATGCATGGAAGAGACAATAACACCTATGAGGGTTAAATTGGAGGAATTAATCCCTGAGTGAAAGATACTGTATCAAACATGAAAACAACAACAGGAGAGTGTATGTGACATGTATAAGGTACTAGTGGTATATATGTAGGTCTTTATTTATATAGCGCCCCCAATGTATTCAGAATCAGTGCTTCCAAGGGACAAAACAGTAACAATAACTGTTATTAAAAAAACAGTACAGGGAATTATAATCCAATAAATGCAACAAAGTCAGACAAGAAAAAGGAAATCCCTGTTTTATGTCCACAACCACAAGGACAATAGTGTGTGTGACTTGTGAGTTATGGGATTTAAAGGAGATGTAAATATACTGTAGATCAGCAAAACCAACCCCTACGGTCTCGCTCTCACAGGCGAGACCTTTCTCCTTGTAGTTTAATTATCACAAATAATAAAATATAATTTGCTATTTATTTGCCTGCTGAGAAACCACTTACCCAGAAGGCCTTCTGTTTTTGTTTCTTATATGAAGAATCCAAACTTGTGACAAAACTCAAAGCTCCCAACTTAGCCGAACAGTCAGTGAGATTCCACCATCAAAAGACGCTTTGAGACTTCGTTCTGGTTTTCTTCTCCAAGGTGAATTTGTCAATGTATGTGACATTTTCTTTAGTATAGAGAAAACACATGTCATATTAAAGATGCATTGTTAATCCTTGTGGTATAGATATGGTAAGGATATTGTTTAATTCTTGTGTTATGGATACAGTAAGGATATGTTCAATCCTTGTGTTTAGATACGGTAAGATATGTTAATCCTTGTGGTATAGATACAGTGGATATGTTTAATCTGTTATGGAATCCATAAGGATATTGTTTAATCCTTGTGGTATAGATACAGTAAGGATATTGTTTATTTTCTTGTGTATAGATAAGGATCAGGACCTATTCATATGCTGTGAAACCACGTTTCCCTGTGCTGGAGAAATATTAGTCCCATTTAAATGAATGTAACAGAACCCCTTTGTGCCCTGCGCATCAGGCCGGAGCAAATTGGATATGGACACAAGTAAAAACAGTGACAAATCACTATTCATCCTAAGAGCGGAGCCGGATATTCCGAAATCTATTATATTGTAATAGCCCTATGCGTTATACTTAGTTTTATCAAATGTTCTCTCATATCAAATATAATCTTGTACGCATATATATCATGTTAAGAAATATCACTTAAATACTGTATTTTAACCATTCAGATTAATCGCTTGTAAGAGAATTGCAGAGCAATGATAACTGTAACTCGTGTGAAATAGAATCTACCCGTCACTGTAAATTCAGTACCATTAATCCTCACAGTTGTATATTTCCATGAAACACTTTCCACTCAACCTGAGAATATAAGAACCTGAGATTGATGTCTGTGTCAGCCTAATTATAGGTTTTGGTTTTCCACTCCTGTTTCCTGTTTTAATTCCCGTTATCAGAGGGCTATTGTATAACATTAATCACTGCATAAACTGCAAAACGAACATTAAGGATTTACTGTAGCATTATAAATGAGACTGGGCAAACCCCAGTGTGCAAAATCTAAGCCAACCAAACCTTACATTCCAAAACCAAATACAAAAGAGAACCCTGAAGGTTGTTTAGAACCAAAACGAGAACACCCAGGATAATTGTCATCAATACTTTGGAGCTGTGATGGGTCTAAGAACTTGGGGGTTTTGTTGCCATAACTTAAACATTTTTCATGCGTTATTATGCTATTTTAGCCTTTTTTTTCACCCCTATAATTGTGGAACATTTCAAAAGCAAACAAACAGTTATGGAAAAAACAAAATACACACATATTTAGAACCAAAACCACATTTAAAAAAAGTGCCACCTTATTATAAATATATAACATTGCCTGTAGATTGCCAATGTGTATAACAGTGTTGTACGTTGTCTGTACAGTAATAACAATGTCTAACAAACATTCAACATGGAACACAATCTCTGATACTCTATATATCCCGCACACAAACCTTACCTGGGTCCTGACTGTTTATCTCTGCTGCCAGCCCCACAAAGTTGTTGCTTGGGACGTTTCCCATTCCCGCGCTCTGGCCGTGCGGGGCCCTGGAGTCTGAAGATCACTGTATCATTCTCTTCCTTGACCGTGGCCAAGAGATATCTCGCCCCAGACCATTAAAGGTGTATTTGCCACCAGCCAGTGTGTTTAGTGGAGTGGGCTCCAAAGAAAATCCTTACATAGGAAAAAAATATATTTTAGTTTATATTGACCCACAAAATTTAGTGTTTTTCAACAAGTGCGACAAACATAATTAAGACAACTCCAGGGCTTACCTATGCGTGGTGAATGTATCCAAAACATGTATCAACGGGCCTCTTCTCTTCTATACATAGCGGCAGAGAGAGTTAAGACCCAGAGTCTCTGCAGCAGTTGTTATACTGATCACCCTCATTCACTGTGAGAATAGAAAGAGAGTCACCACAGATATGATACAGACACGGCTCAATTCTGCCTGCTCGGAGGAAGGGTATGTTTACAGATTAGCATGATGGTTGGTTGGCACGGAATCCACCACTGGTACGGTCCTGGTAACCCAGTTGTTCTCGGATCCCCGTGACCAGACTAATGGCCAATTCAGGAGTAACCAGCGGGGGTCCGCTTCGTGGGGGGACCGCTCTGTTGTGATCCTGCCCTTCTGTCAGAGGCAACAGGATCAGTCATCTCCCTGCGCACCTCTAACAGGCGATCCCCACGGCTTTTATTTTATTTGAATATTATATGATTTGAATCAGGGAGTTCTCCGAAGCTGGTATCGCGCATTTATTCACCCCGGACCCCTGCTTCCTGAGTTACGGCCCCGGTATGAGGTGCCGTATCTCTCTGCATGTTTAATTTCATCGCCCGCGTCACGTGACCTGGGACATTTAAACGTCACAGACGTACCAACACTTCCTACTGGGGCCTGTAACTCGGGAAGCAGGGGTCTCCGGGGCTGAATTAAAAGCGGACCAGCTAAGGAGACTCCCTGCTTCAATCCTATGATTATAAAATAAAATAAAAGCCACACGATCGCCTGTTAGAGGTGCGCAGGGAGAGTGACTGATCCTGTCTCACGCTTACTGCGTGTCGTCTTACAGACAGTTGCAGGATTTACCGCTAGTCGCACTCAAGAAGCATGACGCCCGCTGTGAATCCTGATCGTCCATTAGTCTGGTTCGGGGATTCCAAGCACTGTGCTGCGAAAGCTCAACTTTTGGTCCGGCGTTCCCCAGCACATGCGTTGCAGCTGCTAATAGATAGAATATGCTATCATCTGTATGTTAGGCCGGTTTCTGTACATTTCCTGTTGGTAGGAATCTTTTTACCATATGGATAAAGGCATCTCGGAATGTATACTCTGGGATCAGTGAAAAACATTAGTGGATTAACATTAAAACCTCGCCTTCACTCATGGGAATATTTGTGAATACTACAGGTAATCCCATCTGTTTGGTCTATTTGACTTCTTTGTCCCTATAAAAAATTAGACAGGACATAAAAAGACAGACAAGACAGACAGATATTGGCTTAAAATAATTCCTTATCCCGCTCTGAAGAACCTTCAAATATTTATTAATATTCTATACATACTGTATTGTACCTTATAAAAACACTCCAATAAACACTGATCCCAGTAAGTAATTACATGTACAAGTAACGAATTAACAAGCAAATGGTATTAATGTGGTTATATCCGATTACCTTTGTATTCATTCTTAGTTTAGGCAAAGTTGTCCCCCAAAACGTCTGATACCGCACCGTCAAGTATAAAGGTTGGGCCACTCCCTGTATCACAGAACCTCCCCCACTCCCTGCAGCACAGAACCTCTCCCACTCCCTGCAGCACAGAACCTCCCCTACTCTCTGCAGTACAGAACCTCCCCCACTCCCTGCAGCACAGAGCATCCCCCACTCCCTGCAGCACAGAGCATCCCCCACTCCTTGCAGCACAGAAGCTCTATACAGGTTTAGACATGTGTTCCCTCATTTAGAGTTTAACTTGTACGTAACCTGTTTTCTGCATGGTTGCAGCATTTTATGAGACTGTCACGAGGTCACTATGTTGGGGTCTGATAACTTTTTTTTTATATATAGAACTATAACATGCTGCATACTGGTTTAAAGCAACTATATTGTTTTTGGTGACTATATACCTGATTATTGTCAATATCTAAGATTAAACCTCATTCAGATTTATTAATTTTTTTAATCGTGGTTCGTTATTTTTAGAGTGGTGATGGTCTTACATTACACCAAATATTTGGCACTCTGCTGCACGGGGTATCCCTTACTCCCTGCAGCCCAGAGCCTCCTCTGTTTCCTGCAGCCCAGAGCATCCTCTGCTTTCCTGCAGCCCAGAGAGTCCCCCGCTCCCTGCAGCCCAGAGAGTCCCCTGTCTTGTAACTTCTCATGGTTCTACACCCCTGGTATTTTTCTGATGCCAGAGAGCTGAGCCCTGAAGGACACATAGAGCTGTATACACAGTACTCACACCAACGCACGCCGGAGCACTCCTGTATACCCACTTTACATTGACACTGTAGTTCCCAGGCACATTGGTACAGTGGGCTTTCTCAGCACACGGAGAGTGGAATTCACTGCACATTCATCATCAATGTCTGATGGAAGAGGACAGAAAGGCAGATTCCAACACTGCACAAAGGGACAAACAGTAAGATCCCACATCTACTGTATCATAAATCAGAAGCACACTCGTTCCTCGTCCGCAATGTGTGACACCTGCGCAATTAGGTAATCCAGAGCAGACAGGAAACGCCATGAGTCACCTGCATGTCTGAGATGCAGCAGCATAAACGAGTGCTAAGTATGACTGTGTACTTTCTATATCAAAGTGAGAATAAAAGAAAATGTTAAATAGCTCCTGCCTTTACACCTGGCCACCTCGACCTCTAATGACCTCAAGATCAGGTAGCTATTGGGGGGAAGTCAGAGCGTCTGTGTTTGGGACACTTTCAGGCTTGAAGGTGGAGATGCACACACAATAGTGCTGCTGCTGCTGCTGCTGCTGCGCATGGATGTGATTGAGCCAAAGGGAGCTGCGTAGAGAATAGATAAATGACAGTTACCGTCACACTTGGAGTGGTTGATTCATGCACTTTATCCAGCGTCACAGCTGCAGTTGTATCCGTCACGAATATCGTGCAAATTTGTTCACAACTTGACGTGTTGAGATAACACTCGTTTATATCTGGATAAAAAACACTTATTTTAAACTATAGTAGGAACAATTACTTGAGCATGCAGTAAATAAACTTTCAAAAGGTCTCCTGTGACATTCATGAACATGCTCTGCACACGGTCCCCCCTCGTGTGTTGAAAGGTTATGCCGATATTAAAGATTATAGCAGTGTGAGTACTCCAGGCCTCCTTTGGGCCACCCAGAGAACTGGGACCACCTGGAACGTATGGATTCCAAGGGAATATCCAGGCTCCAAGGTGCTTCTATTGTAGGCACGGACATGTACAACACCGTGTGAAACTCCCAGATGATTCGAGTACAAAGATACAACAGCACACCCAGTAATTCTGTTACTTAGGGAACCTGATGATAAACATTGCTTTTTCAGCACCCTTGTCTGTGACTTTCTGGTAATATTGAATCATTTACAGATCACCTTAAGGGGCAACATATTACTTTTACCTAACGTTTCAATGCTGCAGACAGGGCCGCTTATACATTAGGCCGACTAGACTCAGAGCCCGGGGCCTACGAACCTTTTAGGGCCTACAAAATTTCACTTGAAAATACCCAAACAAAAAATCACAAAATAAGAGAAAACAGCAAATTTTAATTTAAAATGCCTTCGAAGTATCGTACCTTTAAATATTGAAAAACAAAGTATCAATGCCACATATCGCCAGTATCGAAAGAACAAGCACAACGATGAAATTAGCATAAAAGGAGTAAAAATCAGAAACACAGCTTCTAGAAATAAAAGTGGCCCAGGGCCTCACGAAGGCCTTAAAACGGCCCTGGCGAAGAGACCCTCACTGCATATAATGTACTCATTCATATAGTGATAAGGGAATACATTGTTGCCACAGAAGAGAGGAAGGATATTTGGCCTTACCAGCACACTTTATCCGTCTCCACTCAGGCCAAAGGACAGGGCCCACATTCAAACCCTTCCCCCGGGGCTTTTATATCCCTGCAGCTGCTGGTATTATACATTTATTTTCCAAGCAGCCTTCCAGATCCTCTTCACCGAACATTCCTGTCCATGCAGCGAGCATTGTTACAGCCTGCAACCTGCAGAGAGAAAGGACCAACGCGCAGAGAATCAGCCACAAACTACACATTCAGGGACTAGTGATACAAATAACCCCATGCATTTCTGTCCTTGCCCCAATTTCAATATAAAATCAGAGGATTACTGTAAATTACATCATTTCTGTGCGTGACAAACCTGAGTTAATCAGGGTCTGTGACCTTTTCTGAACAGGAATTCTCTTACAGCTATCTCACCTGATTTGCAATGAGTGTTACACTGGTGAAAATACCACTGCCACTGCCCTTAATGTGTCCACTTACCCTGAAATTTGTGCTGTTCTCCACACCGTCGTCTTGTTTATGAGCACTGCCATTGTTGTGTCAGTTACACGACAGGGTGGAACTATTTCAGAAGCTGCTTTGGAGTCCATTTGCTTGGAGATGGCGATAATTGGTGCCGAGCTGGTCGGATTCCACACCAGGGCTCCACTTTCTGTTAACCACAAAACAGGACCAGGCATTGAATAATGACTGAAACGGTGCGGAGATGACACAGTATGGACCTCTACTGTAAGCTAAACAGCTCCTGCAGGTAGCTCAACTAAGATGAACCAGAAGGACGGTTGTGTACTGGGGACTGTTTTCATGTTATATATCTCATATAATCTCTATACATTTCAATTTGTACATAGTGTCTGTTAGAGGAGATAAGCAGGAGAGGATTCCTCTGTATTCTGAGTGCACATTGGATACTTATTTTAATAATATTCTTACCTGTTATATTTATATCACTGGAGTTTGTCTGCAGAGAGAACACCACGGTGTCATTATTCTGGTCCGTGGCTGTGTAATACACTGTCACAGTGTGGTTCAGCGCTGTGCTTAGAGACGGGCCGGTTATATTGGGAGGAAAGTCATCTGGAGAAGGAACATTGGCAAGAAAAGGTTGGTAACGATTCTTTCATAGCTACTTCTAATAATTGGCAATATATTAATCTGCACACAGACCCTCCCCATCTCCCTGCTGCACAGACCTCCCCTACTCCCTGCAACACGAACCTCCCACTCCCTGCAAACAGAACCTCCCCTACTCCCTGCAACACAACCCTGCCCCCTACTCCCTGCAACACAGAACCTCCCCTACTCCCTCAGCACAACCTCCCCTACTCCCGCAACACAGAACCTCCCCTAACTCCCTGCACACAGAACCTCCCTACTCCCTGCAACACAGACCCTCCCCTAACTCCATGTGCAGCACAGAACCTCCCCATCTCCCTGCTGCACAGAACCTCCCCTACTCCCTGCAACACAGAACCTCCCCTACTCCCTGCAGCACAGAACCTCCCCTACTCCCTGCACACAGACCCTCCCCTACTCCCTGCAGCACAGAATCTCCCCCACTCCCTGCAGCACAGAACCTCCCCCACTCCCAGCAGCACAGAACATCCCCCACTCCCAGCAACACAGAACCTCCCCTACTCCGTGCAGCACAGAACCTCCCCTACTCCCTTCAACACAGAACCTCCCCACTCCCTGCAGCACAGAAACCTCCCCCACTCCGCCCTGCAGCACAGAACCTCCCTACTCCCTGCACACAGAGCCTCCCCCACTACCTGCATCACAAACCTCCCCCATTCCCTGCAACACAGAACCTCCCCCACTCCCTGCAGCACAGAACCCCTCCCCCCACCCTGCAACACAGAGACCCTCCCCTACTCCCTGCAGCACAGAGCCTCCCCTACTCCCTGCAGCACAAACATCCCCACTCCCTGCAGCGCAGAACTCCTCTACTTCCTGCAACGCAGACCCTCCCCTACTCTCCTGCAGCACAGACCTCCCCTACTCCTGCAGCACACGAAACCTCCCCTACTCCCTGCACATAGACCCCCCCCACTCCCTGAAGCACAGAAACCTCCTCCTCTATTTCCTGCAGCACAACCTCCCTACTCCCTGCAGCACCAGAACCCTCCCTACTCCCTGCAGCACAGAACCTGCCCCACCCTGCAAACACAGACCTCCCCCACTCCCTGCAGCACAGAACCTCCCCCACTCCCTGCAACACAGACCCTCCCCTACTCCCTGCAGCACAGAGCCTCCCCTACTCCCTGCAGCACAGAACATCCCCCACTCCCTGCAGCGCAGAACCTCCTCTACTTCCTGCAACGCAGACCCTCCCCTACTCCCTGCAGCACAGAACCTCCCCTACTCCCTGCAGCACAGAACCTCCCCTACTCCCTGCAGCACAGACCCTCCCCCACTCCCTGCAGCACAGAACCTCCTCTATTTCCTGCAGCACAGAACCTCCCTACTTCCCTGCAGCACAGAACCTCCCCTACCCTGCAGCAATACCTCCCCTACTCCTGCAGCACAGAACCTACCCCTACTCCCTGCAGCACAGAACCTCCCCCACTCCCGCAACACAGAACATCCCCTACTCCCTGCAGTACAGAAACATCCCCTACTCCCTGCAGCACAGAACCTCCCCTATCTCTGCAGTACAAACCTCCCCCTACTCCTGCAGTACAGAACCTCCCCTACTCTCTCAGTACATAACCTCCCTATCTCCTGCAGCACAGAACCTCCTCTACTTCCTGCAGCACAAAACCTCTCCCACTCCCAGCAGCACAGAACCTCCCCCTTCCCTGCAGCACAGAACCTCCCCCATCCCTGCCAGCACAGAACCTCCTCTACTTCCTGCAACACAGACCCTCCCCTACTCCCTGCAGCACAGAACCTCCTCTACTTCCTGCACACAGAACCTCCCCCACTCCCTGCAGCACAGAACCTCCTCTACTTCCTGCAGCACAGAACTCCCCTACTCCCTGCAGTACAGAACCTCCCCTACTCCCTGCACAGAACCCCCATCCCCTGCAGTACAGAACCCCCCCATTCCCTGCAGTCAACAGAACCTCCCCCACTCCCCTGCAGCACAGAACCTCCCTCCCCCACTCCCTGTATCACAGAACCTCCCCCACTCCCTGCAGCACAGAACCTCTCCCACTCCCTGCAGCACAGAACCTCCCCTACTCTCTGCAGTACAGAACCTCCCCACTCCCTGCAGCACAGAGCATCCCCACTCCCTGCAGCACAGAGCATCCCCCACTTCCTGCAGCACAGAGCATCCCCCCCCACTCCCTGCTGCACAAAACCTCCACCACTCCCTGCAGCACAGACCTCCCCTACTCCCTGCTGCACGAACCTCCTCTAGTCCTGCAGCACAGAACCTCCTCTACTTACTGCAGCACAGAAACCTCCCCACTCCATGGCAGCACAGAACCCTCGCCCTCANNNNTCCCTGCAGCACAGAACCTCCCCTACTCCCTGCAGCACAGAACCTCCCCCACTCCCTGCAGCACAAAACCTCCCCCACTCCCTGCAGCACAGAACCTCTCCATGAAAGATCTAGTCCTCTTGTAAGCTATTAATTCTATTTGTTGTCCGAAGCTCTTGTAATGATCACTTCTAAAGGTTATGGGAATAAAGTGCCTTTTCTTATTGTCACTGAAGCTCTTTGATTTTGATTGCACCCTTAGAATTGTGCAAATACATGTAACAGAGTGAGATCTCCACTGTAGAGGAGAAGTTGGGGGTCCCCTCTTACTCATGGTGTTGTTCTGTTCCGTGAATGATTTAGCGTTCTCCAGCGTGGCTCGTCCCACTGCAAAGTCTCCTGTACTCAAGATGTCAAAGATGCACTCATCATTCCCTTTACAGGTTTCATTCGCTCTCTGAATGGTGGCCGGGTTACTAATTAGCAGCAGCTCATCATAAAACAGGGGCACAAAGCTGTTATTGTTGTAGGTGAGCCACGATTCTCCCTCCGTGGCATTGTAAACAAAGATGCTGCTTAGATCAGTGGTTTTCCCTGTGAAAGAAAACGGTCACTTTAGAGTCTATTTATTAATTATTATTATTTATTAATATGAAAAATCATATATGTTTATATTTTTAAATAAATCAGTTCTGTAGTATTATATAATACTTTCTGCGGTTTTTTTAACCCCTTATGCCGGTTTGAATGGTTTTTTGAATGTACTGATGAATCTTTGGTTTCCACAGCAGTTATTTAGAAAGTCATATTCACTTCCTCATTTGAAAGAGGCTCTGACACCTTTTTTGAGCTCTGTACTTTGGCAACAAAGTATCACAAACAGATATGTTGCTGTGTTCCAAACAGCAGACTGTCTATTGCTCTGAAAGCTGTAAGAATAATGTGCTACTTAGTAATATAATGTTACATATCAGCTGCAGCATTTCACAGACTGCAGCACAAAGTGAGACACACAATCAGGATTTTTACAGATTTATAACGGGAGCACAAAAGGATTACCAGATTAGGAGAGATTGCCGCTCCAAGGAAAAAATCAGGAAACGCACCAGCAAAAAATGAACTAAACTCAATTTAATAGAACTACATTAAAACCATGAACAAAAACAGAAGACCCTCCTCCCACGCGTTTCACGCCTCCTGTGGCGCTTTTTTCACTCCTTGAGTTCATCTTTGCTGGGGAGTTTCCTGATTTTTTCCTTGGAGCGCCAATACCTGTGATCTATCTACTCCCCTGCATACTGCTTGGACCGAACGGATGCCATTGGGGATCACGGAGGGTTTACTGGAGTAGCTGATGCGGACACAGCATACCAGCTGGAGGAGCATATACTCCACACCCATTGCAGTTTGACACGGAGCTACTTACTAAGGCTGCTAAACTCCTGAGAGGCTTATCTTAGCCCACACATTTTTCTTTCACAAATAAGCCTTAACTTTGCCTACATCTGTGTCCTCTCCTACCCTCCACTACATTATAGTCCTATCAATACAGTTTTTGCCTCCTTTAACCCCATATACTAGGCTCTGGTACATTTGCTACAATTCTGATCATTTGCTACCCTCCTGGAGCTCATATTCTGTCTTTTTCTGTGATTACCAGTCTAGGTAAGAATCTAGAATTATTCATTGTCACATGCTTTACATATAAAAATAAGTTAAATAGAAAGAAAAATAAGGGGTTAATGTAGAATTGCTGCTTTAACTGAACTACTACGTCAGAACAGCTTGAGTAGGATGGGGACCTGCAATACTGGCACTGCGAGGGTTCAGTTAAAATGTGCACAACAGTCCTTTATATCAAAATAACCTTTATTTTTCCTCCGCAGGTAGAAGTAGTCACTATTAGTCAGGGAGATGCTTGCTTAGGTAAGAATAGACTAGTACCAGCAGCACAGAACCTCCCCTACTCCCTGCAACACAGAACTTCCCCTACTCCCCGCAGCACAGAACCTCCCCCACTCCCTGCAGCACAGACCCTCCCCTACTCCCTGCAGCACAGAACCTCCCCTACTCCCTGCAGCACAGAACCTCCCCTACTCTCAAAATTCTTCTTGGCAGAAAATCTGGTAGCGCATCATAACACGCGCGCATGCGCAGGCAGCTGCTGACACCGGCCCCATTGCGCACAGCAGTAGACACTGGGACCGAGGCCTAAAGGTTATATGAAAAAAGTGCCTCCTCTTATTGTCACAGAACTCTTTGATTTTTATTGCACCCTTAGACTTGTGCAAATACATGTAACAGAGTGAGATCTCCACTGTAGATGAGAATTTGGGGGTCCCCTCTTACTCATGGTGTTGTTCTGTTCCGTGAATGATTTAGCGTTCTCCAGCGTGGCTCGTCCCACTGCAAAGTCTCCTGTACTCAAGATGTCAAAGATGCACTCATCATTCCCTTTACAGGTTTCATTCGCTCTCTGAATGGTGGCCGGGTTACTAATTAGCAGCAGCTCATCATAAAACAGGGGCACAAAGCTGTTATTGTTGTAGGTGAGCCACGATTCTCCCTCCGTGGCATTGTAGGCAAAGATGCTGCTTAGATCGGTGGTTTTCCCTGTGAAAGAAAACGGTCACTTTAGAGTCTAATTATTATTAACTGGACTTCTACGTCAGAACAGCTGGATTATGATGGGGACCTGCACTACGAGGGTTCAGTTACCGTGTGCAACACAGTCTTTTATATAAAAGTAACCTTTATTTTTCCTCCGCAGGTAGAAGTAGTCGCTATTAGTCAGGGAGATGCTTGCTTAGGTAAGAATAGACTAGTACCAGGGGTTCCTGAATATTAATATTGTTATTATTGGAACAGTTTTCTTCATACTAATATAATAGGTAATCGGACCTAGAAAAGCTCACATTCTAAGGAAAGACTTTTAAGGCAGAATTTACCTTCACTCCAAACTATGAGCATATGTAGTTGGGTTGTAGTGTGCTCCTGCTATTAGTGGAAGAGATAACAATGTATCGATTGTAAAAGAAGCTTAAATACAGACACTTACAGGTCTTTCCAATGTCAAAGATGAGGGAATCGTTGGGGAGTTTCTCTCCATTGTATTGCAGCCGTGATCCATTAGCTGCCGTGAAATCATCCGTTTTATCATCGTTAAAGACACCTAGAATAATGCCATATATTATAATGTAAATAAATATTATATGTGCTATTGAATCTCTTCTACTAGTGCATATGTCCAAGATACAATAAATAGCTAATCTGCACCCTGTCTGAGAAGTTGGCGTTGTGATATCCCACACATCTTAAATAAATAGAGTCAAGAACATGAAGAAATAATAACATCATGGCTGTGTAACATCAAAAGAGTCACATCTTAAGTGTCTGAAAGAGTTAATTTTGGAGTTGAAATTGGAGGTGAAGATTGGAGGAAGATCTGGACTCTGCATTACAACGTTGCCACTGTGAGACATTCACTTTTAACATCTGTGATTATTTGTTCACTTGCAGCCTCCATTACCTGTGAAGTCTCTCCTCCTGCATCTTTCTATGCCCTCCCTATTGCTTTTTCTGTTTACTGTTTTCACACTCCTTTGTGAATGTCTCTGTTCTCTCCAACATCCCCTCTCCCCACTGCACCATTATTTATACACCTCTCTCCCAAAAACGTATATATACCCCGCAACAAAAAACACCCACACAAATCCTCTATTCACACCCTCTATTTACTCCTTCCCACTGCTGGGGATCTCCCCATAGCCTGCAGCCAGACATACACACCTGATCTCACCCACGCCTCCCTGCCACCTCTTCCCCTGTAAATGGTATTAACCTTTTCATTTAATACTGACCAGCCTTAAATCTCACCCCACAAATCAAGTATCCCAATAGCCTGTACACATGGCTATTGTCCCACACTCGGTCACTCCTACCACCCATTGTGACCAAGCATTGCCATCTACAGCACTTATTCCCTCACCTGCTGTCTCTGTAAATTTCCCATTAAACCTCTTAGATTGTAAGATCTTCGGGGCAGGGATTTCCTTTCCTATTGTCTGATTTTGCTGCACTTATTGTATAATTATAATTCCCTGTACTGTATTCTTTGTGATGCGCTGAGTACACTTTTGGCGCTATATAAATAAAGACATACAATACAATACAACATCTCTTTGAGATTGCCAGAAATGGCCTGAACCTCAAACCTCGGGCATCTGTTTTGCTGTTAAACTATGATGGCCTCTGAGAACATGTATCTCTTATCCCTAAAGCATGAAGGTTCTTTGCTCAGGTTGGTTTCTTCCTGTGTGAGCAGAAGACTTGGGGCGTGTTTACATGGAGCAATAGGAAGAGTTGCAAAGAGTTACTAGATGCATGGAAGACAATACAAACTATGAGGGTTAAATTGGAGGAATTAATCCATGAGTGAAAGATACTGTATCAAACATGAAAACAACAACAGGAGAGTGTATGTGACATGTATAAGGTACTAGTGTATATATGTAGGTCTTTATTTATATAGCGCCCACAATGTATTCAGAATCAGTGCTTCACAAAGGAGACAAAACAGTAACAATAACTGTATTATTAAAAACAGTACAGGGAATTATAATCCAATAAGTGTAACAAAGTCAGACAAGAAGAAAGGAAATCCCTGTTTTATGTCCACAACCACAAGGACAATAGTGTGATGTGACTTGTGAGTTATGGGATTTAAAGGAGATGTAAGATATACTGTAGATCAGCAAAACCAAACCCCTACTTGTCTCGCTCTCACAGGCGAGACCTTTTCTCCTTGTAGTTTAATTATCACAATAATAAAATATAATTTGCTATTTATTTGCCTGCTGAGAAACCACTTACCCAGAAGGCCTTCTGTTTTGTTCTTATATGAAGAATCCAAACTTGTGACAAAACTCAAAGCTCCCAACTTAGCCGAAACAGTCAGTGAGATTCCACCATCAAAAGACGCTTTGACTTCGTTCTGGTTTGTCTTCTCCAAGGTGAATTTGTCAATGTATGTGACATTTTCTTAGTATAGAGAAAACACATGTCATATTAAAAGATGCATTGTTTAATCCTTGTGGTATAGATATGGTAAGGATATTGTTTAATTCTTGTGTTATGGATACAGTAAGGATATTGTTCAATCCTTGTGGTTTAGATACGGTAAGGATATTGTTTAATCCTTGTGGTATAGATACAGTAAGGATATTGTTTAATCCTTGTGTTATGGATACAGTAAGGATATTGTTTAATCCTTGTGGTATAGATACAGTAAGGATATTGTTTAATTCTTGTGTTATAGATAAGGATCAGGACCTTATTCAATATGCTGTGAAACCGTTTCCCTGTGCTGGAGAAAATATTAGTCCCATTTAAATGAATGTAACAGAACCCCTTTGTAGCCCTGCGAATCAGTGCCGGAGCATATTGGATATGGACACAAGTAAAAACAGTGACAAATCACTATTCATCCTAAGAGCCGGGAGCCGGGATATTCCTGAATTCTATTATATTGTAATAGCCCTAATGCGTTATACTTAGTTTTATCAAATGTTCTCTCATATCAAATATAATCTTGTACGCATATATATCAATGTTAAGAAATATCACTAAATACTGTATTTTAACCATTCAGAATTAATCGCATTGTAAGAGAATTGCAGAGCAATGTATAACTGTAACTCGTGTGAAATAGAATCTTACCCGTCACTGTA
Source organism: Ascaphus truei (assembly GCA_036426205.1). Lineage (NCBI taxonomy): Eukaryota > Metazoa > Chordata > Amphibia > Anura > Ascaphidae > Ascaphus > Ascaphus truei. Next base: position 38,177 of record WSYH01001278.1, on the reverse strand, counting down.
AATTCAGTACCATTAATCCTCACAGTTGTTGAATTTCCATGAAACACTTTCCACTCAACCTGAGAAATATAAGAACCTGAGATTGATGTCTGTGTCAGGACTAATTATAGGTTATTGGTTTTCCACTCCTGTTTCTGTTTAATTCCCTGTTATCAGAGGGCTATTGTATACATTAATCACTGCATAAAGCTGCAATAACAGAACATTAAGGATTTACTGTAGCATTATAAATGAGACGTGGGCAAACCCCAGTGTGCAAAATCTAAGCCAACCAGAACCTTACATTCCAAAACCAAATACAAAAGGAGAACCCTGAAGGTGTTTAGAACCAAAACGAGAACACCAGGATAATTGTCAATCAATACTTTGGAGCTGTGATTGGTGCTAAGAACTTGGGGGGTTTGTTGCCATAACTTAAACATTTTTCATGCGTTATTATGCTATTTTAGCCTTTTTTTTCACCCCTATAATTTGGTAACATTTCAAAAGCAAAACAAACAGTTATGGAAAAAAACAAAAATACAACATATTTAGAACCAAAACCACATTTAAAAAAAGTGCCCACCTTTATTATAAATATATAACATTGCCTGTAGGAATTGCCAATGTGTATAACAGGTTGTAGCGTTGTCTGTACCAGTAATAACAATGTCTAACAAACATTCCAACATGTGACACAATCTCTGATACTCTTATATATCCCGCACACAAACCTTACCTGGGTCTGACTGTTTATCTCTGCTGCCAGCCCCACAAAGTTAGTTGCTTGGGACGTTCCATTCCCGGCTCTGGCCGTGCGGCCCTGGAGTCTGAAGATCACTGTATCATTCTCGTCCTTGACGTTGGCCAAGATATACTCGCCCAGACCATTAAAGGTGTATTGCACACCGTCCAGTGTGTTAATGTGAGGGTCTCCAAAGAGAAATCCTTACATAGGAAACAAAAATATATGTTTAGTTTATAGCGACCCACAAAATTTAGTGTTTTCAAACAAGTGCGACAAACATTAATTAAGACAAACTCCAGGGCTTACCTATGCGTGGTGGAATGTATCCAAAACAGTAGTCAACGGGCCTCTTCTCTCTATACATAGCGCAGAGAGAGTAAGACCCAGAGTCTCTGCAGCAGTTGTTATACGGATCCACCTCATTCACTGTGAGAAGAGAAGAGAGAGTCACCACAGAGTAATGATACACGGCTCACTGCTCCTGCTCCGGAGGAAGGGTAGGTTACAGATGTAGCATGATGGTTGGTTGGCACGGAATCCACCACTGGTACGGTCCTGGTACCCGAGTGTTCTCGGATCCCCGTGACCAGACTAATGGCCAATCAGGAGTAACACAGCGGGGGTCCCTGCTTCTGAGTGGGACTCGCGCTGTGTGAATCCTGCACCTGTCTGTAAGAGGCAGACAGGATCAGTCACTCTCCCTGCGCACCTCTAACAGGCGATCCCACGGCTTTTATTTTATTTGAATATTATAGGATTGAAGCAGGGAGTCTCCGAAGCTGATCCGCATTAATTTCACCCCCGGGGACCCCCTGCTTCCTGAGTTACAGGCCCCGGTATGAGGTGCCGGTATCTCTCTGCATGTTTAATTCTCCCGCGTCACGTGACCGGGACATTTAAACGCACAGGAGATACCAACACTTCCTACTGGGGCCTGTAACTCGGGAAGCAGGGGGTCTCCGGGGCTGAAATTAAAGCGGACCAGCTAAGGAGACTCCCTGCTTCAATCCTATGATATTAAAATAAAATAAAAGCCACACGATCGCCTGTTAGAGGTGCGCAGGGAGAGTGACTGATCCTGTCTCACGCTTACTGCGTGTCTCTTACAGACAGGTGCAGGATTTACATAGCGCGAGTCTCACTCAGAAGCAGGGACGCCCGCTGTGTAATCCTGATCGGCCATTAGTCTGGTTGCGGGGATTCCAAGCACTGTGCTGCGAAAGCTCAACTTTTGGTCCGCGGTTCCCCAGCACATGCGTTGCAGCTGCTAATAGATAGAATATGCTACATCTGTATGTAGGCCGAGTTTCTGTACATTTCCTGTTGGTAGGAATCTTTTTACCATATGGATAAAGGCATCTCGGAAATGTATACTCTGGGATCAGTGAAAAACATTAGTGGATTACATTAAAACCTCCCTTCACTAATGGGAATTATTTGTGAATACTACAGGTGAAATCCCATCTGTTTGGCTATTTTGCTTCTTTGTCCCTGATAAAAAAATTAGACAGGACATAAAGAAGACAGACAGACAGACAGACAGATATTGGCTAAAATAATTCCTTTAATCCAGCTCTGAAGAACCTTCAAATATTTATAATATTCTATACATACTGTATTGTACCTTATAAAACACTCAATAAAACACTGATCCCAGTAAGTAATTACATGTACAAGTAACGAATTAACAAGCAAATGGTATTAATGTGGTTAATATCCGATTACCTTTGTATTCATTTCTTAGTTTAGGCAAAGTTGTCCCCCAAAACGTCTGATACCGCAAGTAATAAAGGTATGGATTCCACCACCAGAGCCAAGTGTTTTCATATGTCCATGGGGTTGGCAAGTATCTTTCTTTCTCTCCATAAACAAGACTCCCGAAATAGTTATAGTAACATCTTGTTCCTCCACCGTACCAGGAGGAAAATGAGCTCTGGAAGGAGAGATATAAATCTGCAACAAAATAACAGAAGGAGAATTAGATGTGATTACAACGTGAGCCGTCTTTACTAGTCAATATCCTGGGAATCACATCAGTTCCCAATAAAGCCGTTAAAGCCTTTTACCCCGTGTTATCTCACTTAGAGGACAGGTTCTTAGGCACAGAGCTGTTCCACTTAATAATTGTGCTATGCAGTATATTAATTATAATAAAAATAGTAATAATTATCTGAGATGTCCATGGTACTGCAGAACCGCAGCACCATGGACAGCTCAGAAAATGATTCTATTATTATAGCATTGCTGCTTGGGTCGTTTTTCACAACAGAGGTCTCTGTGGCATTAGGGAGGAGTAGAGAAGAGAACCCTTTCCAGGACAAGCTTCACAGACAGAAGAAAGGTATAGAGTGAACAAAAAATAAGGAGAGGAGAGGAGAGGAGAGGAGAGGAGAGAGAGAGAGAGAGAGACTAGACCGAGAGAGATGACGATTAATTTGAGAAGAATATCTGAGGGACGCCCATGAGAGACGAGGAAAGGGAGGAGCAAGAGAAGTGGCAACAACGAAAGACGCCTTAGGCAGTAGGAGAGCAGGGGGGCAAGTAGAGGAGAGATACTCGAGGAGTGAGAGAGAGAGAGAGAGAGAGAGAGAGAGAGAGAGAGAGAGAGAGAGAGAAATACAGAGAAAGGAAAAAGTGACAGGGAATGTTTCAACTTTTATTCCTCCCAAGAGTACCTAAGGCTGACCCTCTGAGCGAAACACTCAGGCACCTTTACTCCCCCGCAGAATGATACAAAAAGGTGAGTGCTGTAGGTGGATAAAGGTACTTACCTGTATTTTTCTGTTGGTAGCCGTATCCCTGTAACCTATTGGAAGAGGTGAATGAGGAATCAAAGTTGGCCTGCCACCAGGAGCAGGGACAGGGCCGGGTATTGAAGGACCAGTATGGGTACGGCTCACTGTAATACCAGTTCAGACATTGCTGGCGGGGAGTTCTGGTGTTCGCTGTGTTACTCTCCAAGCGATAAGCCCCAAACCCTTTCTTATCTGTGATCAGGAGAGAAGAGAAATCAGGTTCTGATACATTTCTGATCGGTCAACTATAGCCTTTTGTGTTTATTTGTGAGTCATGATGCAGATTTTCAGACCCTAACAAACTCCCCCCATCCTCAAGGCCTCACAATACTGTAACCACCTTTGTTTAAATCAGGCTCTTCTGAAAGAGCTCGGCTAAAATACACATGGAAAGTTGTCTGTCTTTCTGCAAGTAACACTTTTATTGCTGGAGTGACTTTGGTTGTGCGCCGCAGATGCTCCTGGCATCAGGTATGAAGCACACCTATCATTGTCCTTACTTGTGTTGTATCCCACATACTGATCTGGAGTGTATCTTTGCTGGAGGCTGACAGAGGGCTCTGTCTGAGGGTCATTGAATGCCGGGAAGTTGTTTGGGGAATTGGAAGGAGTAGGCTCCCCACTGAAAGTAAAAGCACAGACCGCAGAGTAAACACAAACACAACGTATCACCCTGTCTCTGACAGTCGCCCCCTCCCCATTCCCAATAACCATTTGGTCCCTGGAACCTTTTGCACGTCTATGGTAAATTTAGCCCAGAACCTGGACTGGAATCGAAGCCAATGCTGACATGGAGCTAAGACAACACTACTGGGGTTGAATTCCCAGTTAGTTTAACCTCCTTGCTGCCAGAGGGACAAGCAATATGTAGGTTCCTCTGGCAGTGATGGGGTTAAAGGAGCAGTCCCACTTAGCAATATTACATGGTACTGTAATAAATGCTGAACTATATAACACTGTGTCTATCATGTTTTGTTGCTGTATACTTTATTTCCACTTATTACCAAACTAGATCACTTTATATCCATACCTGAAATAGCCCATTTTGGGCAGGTAATACATAGGGAGTACGTTATATCTCCAGTTCATTCCTCCATCCTCAAAACGCGTCAGACAGAAAGAATAGATCCCATTGGTGACTAAAACAGCTTGATAGGTATTGGTCTATAAGGAAAGTGTCAAACAAAGATCTCAAACAGGGCTAAATGTATCAGAAAACATGCTTCTTTTCACTACATTAACAGGCATATAACTCGGTGGGTTTCAAACATAATAACCCTGTCATTGTAAATGTGATTGTCAGTGTGAAAACTCGTAACAGTAATTCAGTATCTGTTTCTAACCACGTTTATTACATGTAACTGTTGCTATTGCCATGTAGCAATGTTACATAGTTCAAATAGATGAGATTTGAAAAAAAAGTTCAACCTGTGCAAAATGTACACGAGAGATATTTATCCTACATATGTATTTACAGTATATTGATCCAGAGGAATGCCAACAAACACCTCAGTGAAACATTATCCAAGGATGTATCAGGGGAAATGTAATTCCTTCCTGACTCCTGTAATGGCAGAGCAGATTTCGCCATGAATCAACATCTTCCAAATATTTACTTCTTTAGTATATCCCTGTATACCTTTTCTTTCTAGAAAAGATGTCCAACCTTTTTTAAACAAATCTATTGTGTCTGCCTATTGTCTCCATGGGTAATTAATTCCACATTCTAACCACCCTTACTGTAAATAACCCTTTTATTTGTTGCTGGTGAAATTTCCTTTCCTCCAACCTTAAGACATAACCCTGTGTAGTGTGTACTGCCCTTGAGACAAATAGTTCTTTTGAAAGCTCCTTGTATTGACCCCGAATATATTTGTATATAGTTATCATATCCCCTCTTTTCTAATGTTGACAAATCTAAATGAGCTAGTCTCTCCTCATAAATCAGATTTTCCATCCCCTTTATTAATGTGGTGAATCTTCTCTGCACTTGTTTCATAATGTCGTTTTTATGGAGTGATGCCAAAAACTGTGTTCCATATTCAAGGTTTGGTCTTACTAATGCTTTATACAGGGGCATAATTATGTTTTCGTCCCTTTCATCCATTCCCAGTTTAATGCAAGACAAGATTGTATTTGCCTTAGCAGCTACTGCCTGACATTGGTCACTATTGTTAAGTCTGCTGCCTACAAGCACGCCTAAATCCTTCTCCACCAAGGATTGACCTAATGTTGCCCCATTTCACTTGTAAGTCACCTATTTATTCTTGTTTCCCATAACCTTACATTTATCTGTATTAAACCTCATCTATATGGAGATAAATTACTCCTTGCTCTGATTTTACTACCTTACACAATTTTGTGTCAACATCCGAGATGGAGACTTTGTTCTCTATGCCAACATCAAGATCATTAATAAACAAGTTAAAAAGCAGGGGTTCGAGTACCGATCCTTGAGGTACTCCACTCAAATTTAACCCAACCAGAAAAAGTTCCATTTATGACAACTCCTTGTTGTCTATCCTTCAACCACTGGTCAAACCAGGTCCAAATATTGGTACAGAGTCCAATTTCCTTTATTTTGTACACTAATTTCTTGTGTGGCAACGTTTCAAAAGCCTAAGTAGACCATATAAACTGCATTACACTGGTCTAAATTCCTACTTACCTCCTCAAATAAACTAATAAGGCTAGTTTGGCAGCACCTATCCTTCATGAATCCATGCTGACCCCACTATTGGTGTCAGGGTTACAGGTCTGTAAGTGAATTGTGACGGGGACGGATCACATTCTCTGCTAGGTGTTTTTAAGCAAATGTCGCCATATTCTCCCATTTCAGAAAATGTGTTTGATTTGCATTTACCGCCATATTCACTAAGCAGTGCTATGACATGAGTCTCCACCCGGTGACAGAATGACCAATTCAGTGGCTGTATGGTGTCTTCTGGCATATATGGGCCCCACTATTTACAGTTCAATATGTATCAGTGCATGTTATACACTTACATCTGCCCAGGAAAAGTATTGTGCCGGATATGGTGCCACTCGTTCCCAAGTGACCTTCATTGCCCAGAGGGCTTTGAAGGTCGGGGAGGGGTTAAAATAAGACTTTATTTCATTTTCTAGTTGAGTTTTGAAGCCTGTATTCAGCGCAGATGGGCTTTGGAAGTCATAAGTCTGAAAAAGAGAGAGAGAAGTGTTAATATAGAAAAGGCCATTACCCACCTCCAGCACATGCAGGAAACACAGCATAACATCCACCTGGTGTCAGGATGTCCTACATAGCACAGAGCACACTATTAGCATTTCTATCTGGGCTGTGTAGCACAACACAAATACAGGTGTCACTATTGTTAATGAAAGTTTAATCATTTCTTGATGTTAAAAGAACATGAAAGGAGATGCCTTTTCAAAACACATTAATTAGACAGCATATTGTACGTTGACACTTTTTAAGTTAGTTTGTAGACACGGAGAGCTGAAAGATGGGAGGGGTTTCAGGAACTTTAGCTCCTCCCCTTTGCGTGATGTCATTGTGTGTTGAGCAGGACTTGCTTAAGGATGATGACACTTGTTTAATGACGTCAATTACATTGTGGAGTTGTTGTGGCACCTTTTAGCAGAACATAAATGAAATGATGTACAGAGCTTTCAACCCCTCATTGGCTTCTTCTTCAAGTGTAGGACGCCTAACAACCCATGTAAGTGTGTACGCTTGAAGAAGAAACTTACGAGGTTTCAAGAGCTCTGTGCACTATAATTTAATCCATGAGGATGTGTTATGTTGGTCCACTAAAAGGCATCACAACATACAACAAATCGACTTTTCTCCAGGAATACAAGATGGCCCCTAGAACTGGAGTTACTTTGTTTAGATGTAAACACACTGTTTATTTTTTGTGTGTTATGGGGGATTACCCCTTTACAGACAGACAACGTTTCATAATATAACAAACAGGGAAAGTTAAGATTTGTAAAGAATAAGATAGACATACTCAGTACCAGTAGGTGGAACCACAACCCGCAGTGACAGGTTAGGTGTTTGTTGAGTGGTCTCACCTGGTAATACACTTCCCCGATTCCTGTGGACAAATCAGCATCTGCCCAGAAAACCGCCACCATGGGCGGTGTATACGGGTCATTATTGTAGAAGCGGCTGTAAGGATAACTGTACGTGTACCGGGGCTCATAGATATTACGTTGGAATATAATAACTCCATTGTCTGTGAACTGCAAAATAAAAGGCACGGGGAATCAGATTCATTTCAGTAATTACAACATAGAAGTCACTGGTAACTTAAGAAAAAGCTTTAAATTCCGTTTCCCTGTGTGGCTAATGTGATGTTAATATCTATGTACTGTTTACTGAGACCCCTGGGTGTGCGCATGAACCCCCTGATGTATGATCTGCTTCCAATGTAAGAACCAATGATATCAGCTTTATAATAACTGGATGATGATAAAAGCTGTTGTAATAATATCTTTTTATATTGGATCCAGCCACAGAAAGAAGACACTTTTCTGTGAGCTGATAAAACCACACCCTAGTGTTTCTCTCAATCTCTCTCTCTCTCTCTCTCTCTCTCTCTCTCTCTCTCTCTCTCTCTCTCTCTCTCTCTCTCTCTCTCTCTCTCTCTCTCTCTCTCTCTCTCTCTCTCTCTCTCTCTCTCTCTCTCTCTCTCTCTCTCTCTCTCTCTCTCTCTCTCCGTTTTATTCATATACAGAACAATTATTCTACATCAATCCTTGTCTCTAATAGCGAGAGTTCGGTTAAACACAATGTGTGACGCGTCCCTTGGCGTTCGGTTAAACACAATGTGTGACGCGTCCCTTGGCGTTCAGTTAAACACAATGTGTGACGCGTCCCTTGGCGTTCGGTTAAACACAATGTGTGACGCGTCCCTTGGCGTTCGGTTAAACACAATGTGTGACGCGTCCCTTGGCGTTCTGCTTTTCTCTGGTGGCATTTTTGTGTTTCAGAAAAAGACAACATTTGCAAAACATCTGTTTTCTTTCATCGGTCCAGGTGACATTTTGCAAATGTTGCTGGTAGTAATGTGTATATTTCTCAAAAACTGTGACACTCAGAAAAAATATTATCTCCCTCTCAACAGCCCATGTAAATATTTGCAAATGCTGATTTTGCTCAATTTTCATGGGCAGTGAAAGTTCAGTATCACCGGATCCGTGAACTTGTGGGAATGTTACACCTCTCCTAATAATACCTTGTGGTTAATACCCATTACTGTTGTTTTCTGTAATACTTACATATAAATTGCTGTAAAACTTAGATCCAAAGGGAAAGCCCGTGGGAACACTGATCAGAGGAGAGGTGAAGTCCCGGTACCGCTGGGTTATTCTAATGCCACTTTTATATTCAAACAGGCGGTCCTCTGAGAACAGAATGGTATGATATGGACAATTGTTAGTTACTCACTCATAGCCCTAAGTATCTGTCCATGTACCCTCTCTTACACTGTGTTTGTATAGTTTCATTATCTAATAATTATAATACTTTATCTTAGAAGTATAGCATAACCGATAAGGGCTATCCTGTACAGGGCAGACTAAAAGCACGTACAATAAGTGTCCCCCTGAAGACCTCACCAGTTACAGTAAGGGATAGGAACACTTCTTCACATAGAGCCCTAACCCCTGTGACATTACCCAAGGAATGTGCTGTGATAGGAGGATTAGGAAGCATTTGGTTGTTCTGACCAAGATTATGGAAGAGAGAGAAAGAAGAACAGGAAATGACACTGTACAGTGCCCAACATCTCTCAGATCTCTCACAGAGTGTTACCTCTGCAGGTAAATCCATCGCCTATATATCCAGGGTTGCAAGTGCAGTAATATGATCCCGGGGTGTTGGTGCAGGAAGCTAGTGAGTGGCACCTGCTGCGTCCTGTCTGACATTCATCCACATCTGAAAGGCAAAGTTTATTTCATAGGGGAAGCCTAATCAGTAACGGACATTCAGAAATTGCACCCCCCCCCCCCCCCCCCCCCCCCCACTCACCCCACTCACCCCACTCGCGCACACGCGCGCACACTTACGCACACGCGCGCGCGCGCACACACGCACACACGCACACACGCACACTCGCACACACTGCACCTGCAGCATTATTCTAAAGGGAAATTATGTGTTAGATGGGCAAAGGCTGACAAGTTACCAGTCTCGCATGTCCTCCCCTCCCAATTCACTGGACATGAGCAGAAGAAATTGTTCACTTGATCAATGCAGATTCCACCGCGTTTGCAAGGGCTGCTGGCGCACTCATTGATATCTGGAATAACAAGAGGAAGATGCAGCTAGAAAAGCAGTGACAGGATCCGTTTCTATTCTGTACACCGGCTAATGAAGCCAGAGCGTTAATGAATAGCTAATTAATTAACTGCTTTACAGTGTGTTTGGCACCTACAGTCCATTAACCTGCACCTAGCAAAAACTGACAATTGGTCATTCTTATAGAATTCTTATGTTGCTGATATACACTATAGTCATACAGTATCCCTCTGCTTTCCTTGGAACAGGTCCCTACGTGTTGTGGTACAGTACAGGGCAGCTGCGGATAGCAAGCTCACCGTGTACAGTTATATCATACAATGCTTTAATACACGTGCGTAAAGAACACAGCAAAATAAATAAATAACTGGTAACAGTTACAATAATGATTGGTTACAGTGTATAATCATGAATTCCTTCTTGCCAAAACCTTCATATTATAAAAAATACTTTATTGTAACTTCTATAAATCAGAACGTGTCTGTTCTTACCAACAGTCACAGCATTTCAATGTTTGATGACACCTTTAAGATATTGCTTTGGCTTTGTCCCCCGGTTAATTTTTGCCGCAGTTTGTCATTACCCAAATGCCCTCGTCACTTACCTATCTCACAGAACCTGCCAGTGTAACCAGGTCTACAGGAGCAGGAGAAGGCATTGACCAAATTATTGCAGGTGGCAGCATTCCTACAAGGGCTGCTCAGACACTCATCAATATCTAGAGGCGTGCAAAGAAAATCATAATAGTGAATAAAATAACAGGGATAAAGAAACTCAGTGAAGAAAACTGATATCAAAAGAGAGTAAATATTGATTTGCTGGAGGTACAATCAAAACCCAGTGTATTTAAAGTCATATTACAGGTTGTGATATGTTCTATTGGACCAACATATTGTACTAACAGTACATTTGAGAAACAGACCCGTGAGATTCAGACAGCTCTGTACAGTACACTATTATTGTATCTGTAAATAACTCTTATGTTGGACCCTATAAGGTACAGAAATAGCCAGACTTAACATCACCGGATCCAAGGAAAGGTAAAAGCTGCAGAGTGCCCCGGAGGGGACATTCTCGGTTATTGGACCCCCTGCAGGGTTAATCCGTGATGTTCGCTAGACTTTCCCCGGCAGTGGAGAAAATACATTCTCCTACAGTACATTTGTACCTCAACATAGAAGAACTACAAAATATTTTCTAGCTTGTCTACATTTCATTGTAATCGTTTTTTCAGGCTCCCCCTACTGTACATCCATCCTGGTATGATGCTGTTTGCATGGACTATTCAAAGGGACTCTTCTTTGGATATACTGCACCGACACACTTTATTCGAGCAAATACCCAGTATGTACCTGGCAGATACCTGGAATGCGCCGCTCCTCACCTCTGACAAGCCCCGTTGTGTTTGCCTTCCCAGCCTGGGTTCATGCCTGGCTGACGGGCGGCTAATCTGTTAAATGATAATGATTAGGATTTAATAGGCTGCAATGCTTCGCGTGTCTACCAGATGGCATAAATTCATGAATTGTAATGCAGTATATATATATATACTGTGCAGTATTGCAGCCAGCGGGAATAAAATGCTTCAATCCCTGCCTGGAAAATAACGCAATGCACTCGGGCAGAAAACAGTCACAAACCTCAATACACCCGAGTATACCCGAATTCGTGGGACTAGCCGAGCTCGAATAAAGTGTGTCGCCAGTGTATAGGGAGAAGGAGCGACTCAGTGAGTAAAGACACTGGCTGGCACTGAGTTTGAAGCAGGGGGAACCTGGTTCAATTCCTGGTGTTTGCTCCTTGTGACCATAGGCAAGTCACATTATCTCCTTGTGCCCTATTCACCAAAAAATACCTGCAAAATGTCTCTGTAAAGTGCTACGCTATACAAGAAAATGCTATCATTATTATTACGAGTAACTTTTCCTGTTTCTCCAAGTATCACCATTACCTAAGAAGAGAAAATGTTTTCCAAGAGCACGTGAGGGAGGAGAAAATCATGTCTTCTCACCTGTCTGACAATTTACACCGGTATACCCGGCGGGACATACACATGTATAACTTCCAATGGTATTCTTGCAGGTTCCGCGTACACACGGATAGGAGAGACATTCGTTGACATCTGAAAAGTATATTGAAAACAAAAATTAGACAAGTATCCCAGATTAATGGTTATATCATGTGAGAATCAGAACTACTTCTGGCACATGGATTAGAAAGATACCCATTGGATGTGGGCACTGGAATAATATATGTAACGCGCAAGGCTCAGGTAAATAAGCAGTTACTGTATACAGTATCAGAGCACAGTCATCATCTCCAGACAAGAGGTCAGGTTTGTCTCTAGTCAATTGCAGAGGTAAAGATGCTCTTAATGAGTTTAGGGAAGGGGACAAGCAGGTATCGTAAACAGATACCTGTTTTGTTTCTTAGTACTACTGAGATATGTCTTCACAGTATATATCAAGTTTCGAGGCCTGAGCGCTCCAGTATAAGAGAAAAACCAGTTGATCTATGGAGCACAGAATTGTCAGAAGAATTTGCAACATAAAAAGACTAAAATGTTGAGAATTATGAATGTATTATCTACTCTTGAAGTTACAAGGAATTGCATGAATGAGAAATCAATAGAATGACATAGAACAATTAAAACTGATAACACTTTATGGAGGTGTGGAAATAGATGAATAATATACATATATCTGAAATGTGTTATCCACTTTTTGCAAACTGCCGAGGTGCAGTTAAAGAGGGGTGACCATGTTTATTAGAATGTGGGGGCAGGATGTTCCCCGGAAGGTACAGGATCCATTTTAGTAGCTTTAAGACTGTCAACTTGTTATTGATTTATGTAGTGGGTTATTAATGCCTGAAGGTCAAATAGCAAACATGGTCATAAAAGCACCCCAAACATCAGGTGCAAGGGACAAACAGAATCTGTATTTACTGTTACCTTCAGAGCAAGTTGTCCCTGTCCATTCAGCTTTACAGAGACAGATATAGGACCCTCTTGTGCTCACGCAGGTGCCCTGTCTGCTGCAGGGGTTATTCCTCGCACAATCAGACACATCTAATAAGGAAAAGGAAAATAATAAAAGCTTTCCGGCCACACTGACCTCTTCTTCCGGCGATGTTACAATGGATAAAGCAAGAAAGGTTTAACTTAAAAACAGCGCATCCTGGAATGTATCTGTGACTGGCTATCCCTCCCCCCTGTGCAGTATGCGATTTATGACTTAAGGTGTAAAATGGTCCCTGATATATATGATATGATGTGGTGGGTGCTGGGGTTAGAGTTTGCAGGGAGTGTGTGTTAGCTAGGATATAGCCAATTTCATTCCTTATTCTGCTGGTTCCACTCCCTGTCCATTTTCTATTTTGATTCTTATCAAAGAATTGTGAAAACAATTTATTTTTTAGCCCCAGACGAAGTTCAGTTATTAGAGTGAAACGCGCGGGGACGTTTCTTATAATCCAGCAGATGGGTCGGTTTTATCTCCTGATGTAAAGTGGGGTATATTTCGTCACGCACTGCGGGGATTAGCAATTAACGGGCTATAAACCAGACCAGTAAACACCATGACTGTTAAAGGGGAGATATCGCTGTTTTGGGTAATTGGTCTGTGGTTAGTGCAGGACTCTACCTCCCATATATGAGGTTTATATACTGACTGATCCTGAGCCCCTGTTATTACCTTCCTCCGAAGTACCAGGACCACCAATTATGTTCATAAATACTTCCCCGTTACCAATATTTAATTACACTGAAAGCACATCATTATATCTCACATGATTATTCTTGAGTATCCTCAAGCATAATTATTGCAGTCTCAAAAGGTGGCGTCTCATACTAACGTCAATCCATGTGTAGTGTGCTGAGGTTGGTTAATTAGCTGATAGATTGCATGCACTTGGTATATTTTTAACAACTACATATTACCAAAGTGACAGTATTAGGACTGTTACTGTAATTAAGGTCACGCAGCGTATTGTATCCCACTGAGCCCAGGTCCACCTGAAGTACGCTGTGTCTTGAACAATTAGCTACCAGCTTCTATGCACTGTTATATGGTATATTTTATAACTACTATATATACCTGATCATCTTTACAAATGGTTCAGCACTGGGTACATTTAATTGATCAGACTCTTATTGACTCTATTTCATCCATTATTGTGGTGGCAATATATAGTCTGATCTTTAGTGATATCCATGACCGCTTACCCAATAATGGCGCCAGTACTCCCTGCTAAGCAGATATGATTTGGACGAGACCCTATACTAGCTACTAATTGATAACTGAAGCATAATCTGTATACAATCTCTCCAACGATTGTTCTCTCCCAAGTGTAGAGATTATTTCCCATCTTCCACCTTTTAAATTAGCCTGATTTATGTTTTACGAGAATTTCATTCAATGTTATATTTTATTATATTTTGGTGTGCATTCACGGGATTTTCTCTTGGAGGGCTTCTCTGTAGTCTTCTGTTTTTTTGTTTCCACTTGTTAACTAATCACAATCACTAATCTAATCAATGTTGTCCAACAAGGGTCTTATATTTGACCCAGATCCGAGTAGTTTACACCGAGTCAGACTTGGTGGAGAATTGTGGCTTATACAGAATGGAAAAAATGACAGAGACAGAATCCGCGTGTAGTAACTCCTTCTTTAACTACTCTCTCCTGATATAAGGGGATACACAGTGAGCAAAAGAGGTGGGACTCATATTGATTCATTGAAACATTAAGAAATGCACGTTTAAAATGCCTCTGTACACTTAGGCCAGTGTGATTTTGAGTCTGCATCTGGGGTAATGTATTACATGTTCTCTGCTCTGAAGTGTTTTGCTATTGTCTGCTGGCAGGGATGGGTTTAAAATACAGCACAATGTTTGTTGTACATTAGGTCAGGTTGTTCAGGATGACATTTAAAAAAGTAATGAATCAAGCAACACATCAAGATAAAACACATTATTAGAACAATAATGGCGTTCACATACTTACTCATTGTGGCAATGACTGCAGTTGTAGATGTTAACCAGGTGGCTGTAGAAATCATAGGTCCTAGAGGTATAGTTACACTCGCATTTCTTGTAGCTGTAGAAATCACTTGTGATGTCACATTTGTGTATTTTGTTACTCCAGTATTCCCAGGTCCTATCATAGTTGTGTATCCAGTGGATGTGGTATTCAAAGGTCTGAGGGGTGTTGTTTTTATACCTGTTGTTGTGGTTGTACCGATGCCCTGTGTGATTGTAGAGTTCACATGTACCAGGGCTGTTGTTACACCTGTTGTTCTTGTTGTTTTTGCGGTTGCACTGGTGCCCTGTGGGATTGTAGAGTTCACCGGTACTAGGGATGCTGTTGTTATACCTGTTGTTGTGATTGTACTGGAGCCCTGTGGGATTGTAGAGTTCACTGGTACTAGGGATGCTGTTGTTTTACCTGTTGTTGTGATTGTACTGGTGCCCTGTGTGATTGTAGAGTTCACCAGGACTAGGGATGCCGTTGTTATACCTGTTGTTGTTTTGGTTGTACTGGTGCCCTGTGGGATTGTAGAGTTCACCGGTACTAGAGATGCTGTTGTTATACCTGTTGTTGTGATTCTACTGGTGCCCTGTGTGATTGTAGAGTTCACCGGTACTAGGGATGCTGTTGTTATACCTGCTGTTGTTTTGGTTGTACTGGTGCCCTGTGGGATTATAGAGTTCACCGGTACTAGGGATGCTGTTGTTATTCTTGTTGTTGTGGCTGTACTGGTGCCCTGTTTGATTGTCGAGTTCACAGGCTCTAGGGATGCTGTTGTTGTTGTTGTGGCTATACTGATGCTCTGTGGGATTGTAGAGTTCAAAGGTACCAGGGCTGTTGTTACACCTGTGGTTATGGTTGTACTGGTGCCCTGTGGGATTGTAGAGTTCACAGGTACTAGGGATGCTGTTGTTATACTTGTTGTTGTTGTGGCTGTACTGGTGCCCTGTGGGATTGTAGAGTTCACAGGTACTAGGGATGCTGTTGTTATACCTGTTGTGATTGTATTGGAACCCTGTGGGATTGTAGAGTTCACAGGTACTAGGGATTCGGTTGTTATACCTATTGTTGTTTTGGTTGTACTGTTGCCTTTTGTGATTGTAGAGTTCACAGGCACTAGGGATGCTGTTGTTATACCTGTGGTTGTGGTTGCACTGGTGCCCTGTGGGATTGTAGAGTTCACCGGTACTAGGGATGCTGTTGTTATACCTGTTGTGATTGTACTGGTGCCCTGTGTGATTGTCGAGTTCACAGGCTCTAGGGATGCTGTAGTTATACCTGTTGCTGTGGCTGTACTGGTGCCCTGTGGGATTGTAGAGATCACAGGTATTAGGGATGCTATTGTTATACCTGTTGTTGTGGTTGTACTGATGTCCTGTGGGATTGTAGAGTTCACAGGCACTAGGGATTCGGTTGTTATATCTGTTGTTGTTGTGGTTGTACTGATGCCCTGTGTGATTGTAGAGTTCACAGGCACTAGGGATTTGGTTGTTATACCTGTTGTTGTTGTGGTTGTACTGGTGCCCTGTGGGATTGTTAGAGTTTTTCCCCAGATATTAGGGATGCGAGTGTTTATAACTGTTGTGGTTGATGGTCTTGTACTGGTGCCTGTTGTGATTGTGAGTTAACCGGGTATAGGGATGCTGTTGTTATACCTGTTGTGTTGTTGGTTGTACGGTGCCCTGGGGGAATGTAGAGTTCAAAGGGGTCTAGGGATGATGTGTATTATCACCTGTTGTTGTGGTTGTACTGTTGCCTGTAGGATTTGTGAGTTCACACACAGATACTAGGTTTGTGGTTACTGACCCTGTCGTTGTGTGTGGTTGTACTGATGCCGTGTGTGTGTTTATTGTAGAGTTCACCGTAATAGGGTATGCATTGTGTTATACTTGTTGTTGTTGCGGTGGTACTGGGGCCCTGTGGGATTGTAGAGTGCACAGGCACTAGGGTATTGCTTGTTGTTATACCTGTTTGTTGTTGTGGTTGCTGTTGGTTGTTGTTGCGGTTGTACTGGTGCCCTGTGGGATTGTAGCGTGCACTAGGTACTAGGGATGAGATGTTGTTTTATACCTGTTGTTGTGGCTTGTTACGGTGCCTCTGTGGGATTGGTAGAGGTCACAGGTAATAGGGATGATGGTGTTATTGTACTACTGTGTTGTGGCTTCTGTAATGGATGCCCTGTGGATTGTAGAGGTGTTCAAAGGTACGAGGGATTCGTTGTTATACGATTGGTGTTTTTGGTTGTACTGTTGCACGTTGTTGTGATTGTAGAGTTCACAGCATAGGGAGCTGTTGGTATACTGTTGCTGTGGCTGTACTGGTTGCCTGTGGGTGTGTTAGAGTTCAAAGGTATAGGGATGTCCGGTGTATTACCTGTGTTGCGGTCTGTACTGGTGCCCGTGTTGATTGTAGAAGATCAGGCCCCGGGTACTAGGGATGCTTGTTGTTGGCCTTTATACCTGTTGTGTGATTGTACTGTTTGCCCTGTCAGGATTGGAGAGTTCACAGTATAGGTTGTTGTTATTACCTGTTGTTGTTGTTGTGGTTGTGACTGATGCCGTGTGTGTGATTGTAGAGGTCACTGGGTATACTGGGTTACTAGGGATGCGGTTTGTTTATAACTGTGTTTGTTTGACGGTTGTACTGGTTGCCGTGGGATTGTAGAGTTCACCGGTGGTACTAGGGAGGCTATTGGTTTTACTTGTTGGATTGTACTGATGCCTGTGGGATGTAGAGTTCACAGGCACTAGTGATGCTGTTGTTATACATGTTGTTGTTGTTGTTGTTGTTGTTGTTGTTGCGGTTGTACTGGTGCCCTGTGGGATTGTAGCGTTCACAGGTACTAGGGATGCTGTTGTTATACCTGTTGTTGTGGTTGTACTGGTGCCATTGTGGATTGTAGAGTTCACGGTACTTAGGGGATGTTGTTGTTGTATAACGTTGTGATTGTATGGAGCCCCTGTGTTGTGATTGTTGGTGCAACCGGTATTAAGGGATTCGGGTGTTATACTGTTGCTGTTGTGAGTGTTAATGGTTTGCCTGTGTGATGTCGAGTACACAGGCTCTAGGGATGCTGTGTTTTACTGTTGTTGGGGTTTCTTTACATTGGTGCCATGTGGGATTGTAGAGTTCCCACAGGCTCTAGGGATGCTGTTGTTTTACCTGTGTTGGGTGTTGGTTGTTTACTGGTGCCTGTGGGATGTAGAGTTAACAAGGTATAGGATTCGGTTGTTAGACTGTTGTGCTGTTGGGATTGTAATGTTGCCCTGTGTGATGTCCGAGTTCACAGGACTTAGGGATGCTGTTGTTTACCTGGTGTTTGGTTGTATGGTAAGTGCCCTGTGGGATGGTAGAGTTCACAGGTTAATAGGTATGCGGTTGTGTATTAATTGTGTTGTGGTTGGACTGGAGCCCTGTGGGATTGTAGAGTTTCACAGTAGGTATTAGGGTTCGGTTTGTTTTGGGTATGTACCTGTTGTTGTGGGCTGTACTGCTGCCCTGTTTGATTTTGTCGAGTTTCACAGGCTCTAGGGATGCTGTTGTTTTTGTTTGTTGTTGTGTGTGGTGTCATATGATGATGCTCTTTGTGGGAAAGTGTAGAGTTTCAATTGGTACCAGGGCTGTGTTCACCTGTGGTTATGGTTGTACTGGTGCCCTGTGGGGATTGTAGAGTTCACAGGTACTAGGGAAAGCTGTTGTTATACCTATGTGTTGATTGCAATTGGGGCCCTTGGGGAATGTAGAGTTCACAGGTTACTAGGGATGCTGTTGTTATACCTGTTGTTGCGGTTGTACTGATGCCCTGTGTTATTGTAGAGTTCACAGGTACTAGGGTTGTTGTTATACCTGTTGTTGTTGTGGTTGTACTGGTGCCCTGTGGTATTGTAGAGTTCACAGGCACAAGGGATGCTGTTGTTATACCTGTTGTTGTGGTTGTACTGGTGCCCTGTGTGATTGTTGAGTTCACAGGTACTAAGGAAGCTGTTGTTATACCTGTTGTTGTGGTTGTACGGGTGCTCTGTGGGATTGTAGAGTTCACAGGCACTAGGGAAGCTGTTGTTATACCTGTTGTTGTGATTGCACTGGTGCCCTGTGGGATTGTAGAGTTCACAGGCACTAGGGAAGCTGTTGTTATACCTGTTGTTGTGGTTGTACTGGTGCCCTGTGGGATTGTAGAGTTCACAGGCACTAGGGAAGCTGTTGTTATACATAAACAGTCACACCCTCAATACACCCTAGTATACCCTAATTTCCGTGGGACTAGCGCTAGCTCGAATAGTTGTTGTCGCCAGTGTATAGGGAGAATGATCGAACTCCGTGAGTAAAGACGACTGGCTGGCACTGGCTTTGAGCAGGGGGCCGGGTTCAATCCTGGATGTTTGCTCCTAGTGACCATAGTCAATCACAATTATCTCCCTTGTGGCCCTATTCACCACAAAATACCTTCAATGCTCTGTAAAGTTCTACTCTATACAAGAAAAATGCTATCATTATTATTACGAGTAACTTTATCCTGTTTCTTCCATAATCACCATTACCTAAGAAGAAAATGTTTTCAAGATCACGGAGGGTGTAGGTAAAATCATGTCTTCTCACCTGTCTGCAATTTTACCCGGGTAATAGCCCGGCGGGACATACCATGTATAACTTCCACTGGTATTCTTGCAGGTTCCGCGTCAACAACGGATAGGAGAGACATTTCGTGACATCCTGAAAAGATATTGAAACAAAAATTAGACAGTTATCGCCATATTAGATGGTTTAGATCATGTGGAAATCATGAACTACTTCTGGCACATGATTAAAAGATACCCATTAGGAGTGTGGGCCTGGAATCATATATGTAACAACGCAAGGCTCAGTTAATAAGCATTACTGTATACAGTATCAGAGCCCAGTCATCATCTCCAGACAAGAGGTCATGTTTTTGTCTCTAGTCAATTGCAGAGTAAAGGATGCCTTTAATGAGTTTTATGAAGGGGACAGCAGGTATCGTAAACAATACCTGTTTTGTTTTTCGTATTACTCACTGATATATGTCCTTCACCGTATCTATCCAGTTTCGAGGCTAGCGCTCCCGTATAAGAGCCAAACCAGTTGATCTAGGAGCCCAGAATTGGTCAGAATAATTTTGGCAACATAAAGACTAAAATGTTTAAATTATGAATTATTATCTACTCTTGAGTTACAGGCAATTGCATGATGAGAAATCATAGAATGACCATAGAACCAATTAAAACTGAATAACACTTTAATGAGGTGTGGAAATAGATGACTATAACATATATCGGAATGGTTTATCCACTTTTGTTGCAAACTGCCGAGTGCAAGTGTAAAGAGGGGGGTGACATTGTTTATTAGATGTGGGGCAGGGATGTTCCCGGAAGGTACAGGATCCATTTTAGTGCTTTAAGACTGAGACTGTCACTTGTATTGATTTATGTAAGTGGGTTATTAATGCCTGAAGGTCAAATCGAGCAAACATGGTCATAAAAGCACCCCAAACATCAGGTGCAAGGGACAACAGATCTGTATTTTACTGTTACCTTCAGAGCAAGTTGTCCCCTGTCCCATGTACAGCTTTTACAGAGACAGATAAGGACCCTCTTGGTCTCACGCAGGGGCCCTGTCGCCTGGCAGTGGGTTATTCCTCGCACAATCAGACACATCTAATAGTAAAACGGACAATAATAAAAGCTTTCCGGCCACACTGACCCTTCTTCCGGCGATGTTACCATGGATAAAGCAAAAAAGGTTTAACTTACAAACAGCGCATCCTGAATTTATCTGTGACGGGCTATATCCCTCCCCCCTGTGTCCGTAGCGATTTAATGACTTACGGTAGTAAAAAAAATGGTCCCTGATATATGGATATGATTTGGTGGGTGCTGAGGGTTAGAGTTGCAGGTGAGTGTGTGTTACTAGGATTCGCCAATTTCATTCCATTATTCTGCGTTCCCACTCCCTCCCTGTCCTTTTTCTATTTTGATTCTTATCAAGAATTGTGAAAACATTTATTTTTGTAGCCCAGACAAGTTCAGTTATTAATGAAAAGCGCGGGACGTTTCTTATAATCCCGCAGATGGGTCGGTTTTGATCTCCTGATGTAAAGGGGGTATATTTTCGCCACGCACATGCGGGATTAGCAATTAACTGGGACTATAACCAGACCAGTAAACACCATGACCTGTTACAGGGGAGATATCGCTGTTTTGGGTAATTGGTCTGTGGTTGTGTAACGAGTACCTATCTACCTCCACACGAAAGCGTATAAAATATTAGAATTGAGTTTACGTGTACTGCATTACTGATTACTGAGCCGGCCCACCCAATCTTTTATTACCTTCTCCGCAGTACCCAGGACCACAACCCCCGGGACCGGCGAACAATTATGTTTCATAAAATACTTCCCCTTTACCCCAATATATGTAATTACACGAGCACTCATTTATAGCTCACATGATTATTCTTGAGTCATCCTCCAAGCTAATTGTATTGCAGTCTCAAAGTGGCGTCTCAATACTAACGTCAATCCATGTGTAGTGTGCTGATGGTTGGGTTAATTTAGCTGATAGATTGCATGCACTTGGTTTTTTTAACAACTATATTACCAAAAGTGACGGTATTAGACTGTATACTGTAATTCAGGTCACGTCAGCGTATTGTATCACCACTGAGCCCAGGGGTCCACCTGAAGTACGCTGTGTCCTTGAACATTAGCTATTACCAGCTTCCTATGCACTTTTATAATGCTATAAGTTTTTATAACTACTATATATACCATGATCATCTTTACAATGGTTCAAGCACTGGGTACATTTAATTTATCAGAACTCTTATTGACTCTTTCTCATTTTGTGGGTGGCAATATATGTCTGTCTTTTGAGTTATATCCATGACGTTACCCAATAATGGCTCCAGTACTCCCTGCTAAGGAGATTGATTGGACGAGACCCTATACTGAGCTACTAATTGATAATGAAGCATAAGTTCTTTATACAATCTCTCCAACGATTGTTCTCCTCCAGTGTAGAGATTATGTTCCCATCTTCCACTTTTATTAGCCTGATTTATTTTTCGAGAATTTCAATTCAATGTTAATTTTTATTATTTTGGTGTGCATTCACGGGATTTTCCTACTGGGGCTTTCTGTCAGTCTTCTTTCTGTTTTTTTGTTTCCTTGTTTAACTATAACTAATCATCCACAAATCACGAATCGAATCACTTTGTCCAACAGTGTCTTATATTTAGGACCCAGATCCGAGTAGTTTAATCCACGTCAGACTTGTGTAGCAATTGTGGCTTATACATAATGGCAAAAATGACAGAGACAGAATCCGCGTGTAGTAACTCCTTCCTTTAACTCTCTCTCCTGATATAAGGGGATACCCATGAGCAAAAAGAGGTGACTCCTATGATTCATTGAAACATAAAAATCCGTTTAAAATTCCTCTGTACAACTTAGCCAGTGTTAATTGTTTGAATTCTGCATCTGGGGTAATGTATTCCATGTTCTCTGCTCTGGAAGTGTTGGGCTATTGTCTGCTGGCAGGGAATTGGTTTCAAAATAACACGCACAAATGTCTTTGTACATAGGCAGGTTGTTCAGGAGACATTTAAAAAGTAAGAATCAAGCAACACATCAAGATAAAACACATTATTAGAACAATATGGGCGTTAACATACTATACTTTTACTCATTGTGGCATGACTGCAGTTTGTAGATTTTAACCAGGTGGCTGGTAGAAAATCTAGGTCCTAGAGGTTGCGTATATAACACTCGCATTTCTTTAGCGGTAGAATCACTTGTGATGTCACATTTGTGTAGTTTTGTTACTCCAGTATTCCCCAAGGTCCTGGATCATAGTTGTGGTATCCAGTGGATGTGGTATTCAAAGGTCTGAGGGGTGTTGTTTTTAACTGTTGTAGTTGGTTTGTACAGCGATGCCCGTGTATTGTAGATGTTCATCATTACCAGGGCTGTTGTTACAACAACCTTTTTGTTCTTGTTGTTTTTTTGCGGTTGCACGTGGTCCCTGTGGGGGAGTGTAGAGTTCACCGGTACTAGGGATGCTGTTGTTATACCTGTGTTTGTGATTTGTACTGGAGCCTGTGGGATTGTCGTTCACTGGTACAGGGATGCTGTTGTTTTTAACTGTTGTTGTGATTGTACTGGTGCCCTGGTATTGGTAGAGTTAACCAGGCCGCAGGGATGCCAAAGAGATTTGTTGGGAACCTGTTTTTTGTTCTTGGTTGTACTGGTGCCCTGTGGGATTGTATGTTCCCGTACTAATAGATGGCGTTGTTAGATAGAAAACCTGTTGTTGGTGATCTACTGGTGCCCCTTGTAGATTGTAAGTTTCACCAACCGGTACTCTAAGGGATGCTGTTGTTTATACTCTGCTGACCTTCTGCTGTTTGTTTTTGTTTGTACTGGTTCCCTGCTGGGATATGAGTTCCCGGTACTAGGGGGATGCTGTTTGTTATTCTTGTGTTGTGGCTGTCTGGGTGCCTGTTTGATTGTCGAGTTCACAGGCTCTAGGATGCCTGTGTTGTTGTTGTTGGGCTAATACTTTCTCTGTTGGGTATTGTAGAGTTCAAAGGTACCAGGGCCTGTTGTTACAACCTGTGGTTAAATGGTTGTAACTGGGTGCCCTGTGGGATTTTAGGAGTTTCACAGGTACGAGGGATGCGTTTTGTTATACTTGTTGCTTGTTGTGGGCTGTATGGTGCCCTGTTGGATTGTAGAGTCTCACGGTACTAGGATGCTTTTGTTATACCTGTTGTGATTGTATTGGACCCGTGGGGATGTAGAGTTCAAGGTCTAGGGATTCGGTTGTTACTCCTATTGTTGTTTTGGTTGTATGTTAGCCTTTTGTTGATTGAGAGTTAACAGGCACTAGGGATGCTGTGTTTATACCTGTGGTTGTGGTTGGCACTGGTGCCCTGTGGGATTGTAGGAGTATCACCGGTACCAGAATGCTGTTTGTTATACCTGTGTGATTGTACTGTGTCCCTGTGTGATTGTGCGAGTCACCAGCTCCTAGGGATGCTGTAGTTATACCTGTTGCTGGGCTGTACTGGTGGCCCGGTGGGATTGTAGAGATACAGGTGAATTAGGGATGCTATTTTTATACCTGTTGTTGGTGGTTGTACTGTGTCCTGTGGATTGTAATGTTCACAGGCACATAAGGGATTTCGAGTTGTTATATCCTGTTGTTGTTTGTGGTTGTACTGATGCCTGTTGTGTTGTAGAGTTCACAGGCACTAGGGATTTGGTTGGTATGAAACCTGTTGTTGTTGTGAGTTGTACTGGTGCCCTGTGGGATTGTTAGAGTTTCCCAGCATATTAGGGATGCGGTGTTTGATAACTGTTGTTGTTGATGGTTTGTACTGTGCCATTGTTGTGATTGTGAGATACCACCGGTACTAGGGATGCTGTTGTTATACCTGTTGTGTTGTTGGTTGTACGGTGCCCCGGTGGGAATGTAGAGTTCAAAGAGGTACTAGGGATGACTTGTTTTATCACCTGTTGTTGTGGTTTGTACTGTTGCCTGTTAGAGATTTAGTAGAGTTCACACACGATACTAGGTTTGTGTTATAAGACCCTGTCGTTGTTGTGGGTTGTACTGATGCCGTGTGTGTTATTGTAGATTCACCGTAATAGGGATGCATTGTGTTATACTGTGTTGTTGTGTGCGGTGTGTACGGGGCCCTGTGGATTGTAGAGTCACAGGCACTAGGGATTGCTGTGTTGTTATACCTGTTGTTGTTGTTGTTGCTGTTGGTTGTTGTTGCGGTTGTACTGGTGCCCTGTGGGATTGTAGGTGTCCACAGGTACTAGGGATGGACTGTTGTTTTATCCTGTTGTTGTGGCTGTTACGGTGCCTTGTGGGATTGGTAGAGGTCACAGGTAACTAGGGATGGGTGTTTTGTCTCCCTGTGTTGTGGCTTGTAATGGATGCGCTGTGGGATTGTAGAGTTTCAAGGTACTAGGGATTCTGTTGTTATACATTGTGTTTTTGGTTGTACTGTTTCACTTGTTGTGATTGTAGAGTTCACAGCACTAGGGAGCTGTTGTTACTACTGTTTGCTTGGCTGTACTGGTTGCCTGTGGGGTTGTGGTAGAGTTCAAGGTACTAGGGATGCCGCTGTTGTTATACCTGTTGTTGCTGTCTTACTGGTCCCGTGTGTGATTGATAGAAGACTCAGGCCCGGTACTTAGGATGCTGTTGTTGCTTATAACCTGTTGTTTGTGATTGTACTTTTGCCCTGTCAGGTATTGGTAGAGGTTCACAGTACTAGGGTTTGTTAGTTATTACCTGTTGTTTTGTTGTGGTTGTGACTGATAGCCTGTGTGTTATTGTAGAGGAGGGTTACTGGTACTAGGTGATCGGTGTTGTTTATAACTTTTTGTTTGACCGAGTTTGTACTGGTTGCCGTGGGATTGTAGAGTTCACCGTTACTAGGGAGGCTATTGGTTTACTTGTTGGATTGTACTGATGCCCTGTGGGATGTAGAGTTCACAGGCACTAGTGTTGCTGTGTTATACAGTTGTTGTTGTTGTTGTTGGTTGTTGTTGTTCGGTTGTACTGTGCCCCTGTGGGATTGAGCGTTCCAGGTACTAAGGGATTGCGTGTGTGATACCTGTTGTTGTGGTTGTACTGTGGTGCCACTGTGGATGTTAGAGTTCCGGTCTTAGGATGTTGTTGTGTATAACGCTTTGTGATTGTATGGGGAGCCCCTGTGTTGTGATTGTTGAGTCAACCGGTATTAAGGATTCGGTTGTACGTTATACTGTTGCTGTTTGAGTGTGTAAATGGTTGCCCTGTGTGATTTGTCGAGGTACACAGGCTCTAGGGATGCTGTGTTTTACCTGTTGTTGGGTTTCGTTGTACATGGTGCCATGTGGGATTGTAGAGTTCCACAGGCTCTAGGGAGCTGTTGTTTTACCTGTGTTGGGGGGTTGTTTACTTGGGCCTGTGGGGTGTAGAGTTACACAGTATAGGGGATTCTGTCGTTGTTAGATCTGTTGCCTGTTGGATTGTACTGTGCCCTGTGTGTATGTCGAGTTTCACAGGCTCTAGGGATGCTGGTGTTTTAACCTGGTTGTTGGTTTGTATGGTTGCCCTGTGGGATGGTAGAGTTCACAGTAACTAGGATGTGATCTGTGTTTAATTGTGTTGTGGTTGGACTGGGCCCACTGTGGGATTGTAGAGTGTTCACATGTTTAGGGGATTCGGTTGTTTGTATATACCTGTTGTTGTTGTGGCTTCTGCGCCCCTGTTTGATTGTCGGTTTCACAGGCTCTAGGATGCTGTTTTTGTTGTTGTGTGTGTGGGCTATGACTGATGCCTTTGTGGGAAGTTGTAGAGTTTCAATGAGTCCAGGGCCTGTTGTTACACCTGTGGTTATGGTGTTGGTTTACTGGTTGCCCTGTGGGGATTGTAGAGTTCACAGTACTAGGGAAGCTGTTGTTATACCTATTGTTGTGATTGCACTGGTGCCTTGTGGGATTGTAGAGTTCACAGGTACTAGGGATGCTGTTGTTATACCTGTTGTTGCGGTTGTACTGATGCCCTGTGTTATTGTAGAGTTCACAGGTACTAGGGTTGTTGTTATACCTGTTGTTGTTGTGGTTGTATGGTGCCCTGTGGTATTGTAGAGTTCACAGCACAAGGATCTGTTGTTTTATAACCTGTTGTTGTGGTTGTACTGGTGCCCTTGTGATTGTTGAGTTTCACAGGTCTAAGGAAGCTGTTGTTATACCTGTTGTTTTGGTTGTACGGGTGCCTGTGGGATTGTAGAGTTCACAGCACTAGGGAAGCTGTTGTTATAACCTGTTGTGTGATTGCATGCACTGGTGCCTGTGGGATTGTATAGGTTCACAGACGAGGAACTGTTTGTTATACCTGTTGTTGTGGTTGTACTGGTCCCTTGGGGATTGTAGAGTTCACAGGTTACTAGGGAAGCTGTTGTTTACCTTTTGTTGGTGATTGCAACTGGTGCCTTGGGATTGTAGGAGTTCACAGGTGCACTAGTGGACTGCGTTGTTATACCTGGTTGTTGCTGTGTACTGATGCCCTGTGTATTGTAGAGTTCACAGGTACTAGGGTTGTTGTTACTACTGTTGTTGTTGTTTGTACTGCTGTGCCTGTGGGATTGTAGGTTAACCGTCACAAGGGAGCTGTTGTTATAACCTTTTTTGTGATTGCACTGGTGCCCTGTGGGATGTAGAGTTCACAGCACTAGGAAGCTGTTGTTATACTGTTGTTGTGGTTTGGTACTGGTGGCCGTGTGGGTTGTGTAGAGTTCAAAGGCACTAGGGAAGTGTTTTTATACACTGTTGTTGTGATTTGCACTGGTGCCCTGTGGGATTGTAGAGTTCACAGGCACAAGGGAAGCTGAAGTTTATCTTTGTTGTGATTGCATGGTCCTGTGGGTAGTAGCCCACGGAGTGGTTTCTGTTTTGTGTTGACTGTGTGATTCGTAGATTCACCAGGCACTAGGGAAGCTGTTGTATACCGTTGTTGACTGATTGTCACTGGTGGTCCCTGTGGGATGTAGGAGGTTACTGTGGGATTGTAGAGTTCACAGGCACTAGGGAAGCTGTTGTTATACCTGTTGTTGTGATTGCACTGGTGCCCTGTGGGATTGTAGAGTTCACAGGCACTAGGGAAGCTGGCTGTTGTTATACCTGTTGTTGCGGTTGTACTGATGCCCTGTGTTATTGTAGAGTTCACAGGTACTAGGGTTGTTGTTATACCTGTTGTTGTTGTGGTTGTACTGGTGCCCTGTGGACCCTAGTACTGTGAACTCTACAATAACACAGGGCATCAGTACAACCGCAACAACAGGGTATAACAACAGTCTTCCCTAGTTGCTGTGAACTCTCCAATCCCACAGGGCACCAGTGCAATCACAACCACGGTATACAACAGCTTCCCTAGTGCCTGTGTAACTCGTACAATCCCACAGGGCACCAGTACAACCACAACAACAGGTATAACCACAGCTTCCCTGTGCCTGTGACACTCTACATACCCACAGGGCACCAGTGCAATCACAACAACAGTATAACTACAGCTTCCCTAGTGCCTGTGAACTCTACAATCCCACAGGGCACCAGTGCAATCACAACAACAGTATAAAAACACATTCCCTAGTGCCTTGAACTCTACTACAATCCCACAGGGCCACCATACAAACCACAACAACAGGTATAACAACAGCTTCCCTAAGTGCCTGTGAACTCTCATCCCACAGGCACCAGTGCAATCACAACACAGGTATAAAACAGCTCCCTTGTGCCTGTGACCTACAATCCCACAGGGCACAGTACAAACCCAACAACACAGGTATAACAACCCTAGTACCTGTGAACTCTACAATAACACAGGGCATCAGTACAAAACCAACAGGTAATAACACGACAGCTCCATAGTCACCTGTGAACTCTACAATCCCAAGGCACCAGTTGCAATCACAACAATAGGTATAACAACAGCATCCCTAGTACCTGTGAACTCTACAATCCCACAGGGCACCAGTACAACCACACAACAGGTAAAAACACAGCTTCCCGTATGCCTGTGAACTCTAACAATCCCACAGGGCACCAGTGCAAATCACCAACAGTTATAACAACAGCTTCCCTAGTGCTGTGAACTCTACAATCCCACAGAGCACCCGTTACAACCACAACAACAGGTATAACAACAGCTTCCTTAGTACCTGTGAAACTCAACAATCCACGGCACCATACAACCAACAACAACAGTGTATAACAACAGAATCCCTTGTGCCTGTGAACTCTACAATACCCAGGCACCATACAACCACAACAACAACGGTATAACACACAACCCTAGTTACCTGTGACTCTACAATAACACAGGGCTCAGTACAAACCGCAACAACAGGTATAACAACAGCATCCCTAGTACCTGTGAACTCTACAATCCCACAAGGCACCAGTGCAATCACAACAATAGGTATAACAACAGCTTCCCTAGTACCTGTGAACTCTACAATCCCACAGGGCACCAGTACAACCATAACCACAGGTGTAACAACAGCCCTGGTACCTTGAAACTCTACATTCCCACAAGAGCATCATCATATGACCCACACACAACAACAAACAACAACGCATCCCTAGAGCCTGTGAACCGACAAAATCAAACAGGGCAGCAGTACAGCCACAACAACAACAGGTATAACAACCGAATCCCTAATACCTGTGAACTCTACAATCCCACAGGGCACCAGTACAACCACAACAACAAGTTAATACACAACCGCATCCTAGTACCTGTGAACTCTACCAATCCCACAGGTGCAACCAGTACAACCAAAACCAGGTAAACAACAGCATCCCTAAGCCTGTGAACTCGACAATCACACAGGGCAACAGTACAATCACAACAGCAACAGGTATAACAACCGAATCCCTAGTACCTGTGAACTCTACAATCCCACAGGGCACCAGTACAACCCCAACAACAGGTAAAACAACAGCATCCCTAGAGCCTGTGAACTCTACAATCCCACAGGGCACCAGTACAACCCCAACAACAGGTAAAACAACAGCATCCCTAGAGCCTGTGAACTCGACAATCACACAGGGCAACAGTACAATCACAACAGCAACAGGTATAACAACCGAATCCTTAATACCTGTGAACTCAACAATCACACAGGGCTCCAGTACAATCACAACAGGTATAACAACAACATCCCTAGTACCTGTGAACTCTACAATCCCACAGGGCACCAGTACAACCACAACAACAGGTATAACAACAGCATCCCTAGTACCTGTGAACGCTACAATCCCACAGGGCACCAGTACAACCGCAACAACAACAACAACAACAACAACAACAACACTGTATAACAACAGCATCACTAGTGCCTGTGAACTCTACAATCCCACAGGGCATCAGTACAATCACAACAAGTATAACAATAGCCTCCCTAGTACCGGTGAACTCTACAATCCCACAGGGCACCAGTACAACCGCAAAAAACACAGGTTATAAACAAAGATCCCTAGTAACCGGTATACCATGCCTTACAATAACACACACGGCATCAGTTCACAACCACAACAACAACAACAGGTAATAACAACAACCTATACTGTGAACCTACCAATCTGACAGGGGAAACAGACAAATCACAAACAACAGGTTATAAAGGCCAACAAAGCATCCTAGATACCCGGCCTGATCTTCTATCAATCACACAGGGCACCAGTACAGACGCAACACAGGTAAACACCACATCCCTATACCTGTGAACTCTACCACATCCCCAGCAGGCACCAGTACAGCCAAAGCAAACAGGTATAACCAACTTAGCATCCCTATGCCTGTGAACTCTACAATCACACACGTGACAACAGTACAACCAAAAAACACCAATCGTATAACAACAGAATCCCTGTACCTTGAACCTCTACAATCCCACAGGCACCATT
The DNA here is from genome assembly GCA_036426205.1 of Ascaphus truei. Taxonomy (NCBI): domain Eukaryota; kingdom Metazoa; phylum Chordata; class Amphibia; order Anura; family Ascaphidae; genus Ascaphus; species Ascaphus truei. The sequence continues at coordinate 7,852 of WSYH01001278.1, read as the reverse complement.
ACAGAAGCCCACAAACACAGGGTAGTACAATAACACCCATCCTATTACCTGTGACTCTACCAATCCCACAAGGACCAGTACAAGCCACAACAACAGGTATAACAACAGGTCTATCCCTAGTACCTAGTGGACACTCTACAACCCACAGGGCACCAGTACAACCGCAACAACAACCAACAGCAACAAACAACAACAAACAGGTTATAACAACACAGCATACCCTAGTGCCTGTGACTCTACAATCCCACAGGGCCCCAGTACCACCGCAACAACAACAACAGGTATAACACAAGCATACCCTATTACGGTGAACTCTACAATAACACACACAGGCATCAGTACAACCACAACAAGAAGGTCTTATAACACACAAACCTAGTCATCTGTTGTAACTCTACTAATCTCTACAGGGCAACAGTACAACCACAACAACAGGTGATAAACACACATCCACTAGTACCCTTTGAACTCTACATTCCCCCGAGGGCACCGTACAACCAACAACACACACAGGTATAACAACAGCATCCCTATACCCGGTGATCTACACAATCACACACATGGCACCAGTAACAACCATCAACCACAACAGTTATAACAACCGATCCCTAATATGCTGGAAAACTCTACAATCCCACAGGGGCACCAGTACAAACTCACAACAACAACAGTTATTATACAACCAACATCCCTAGTGGCCTGTGAACTCTACAATCACAAAGTGCATCAGTACAACCACAACAACAACAGATATAACAACCGAAATCCCTATGTGCCTGTGAACTTCTACAATCCCACAGGACACAGTACAACCACCAACAACAAGGTATAAAATAGCATCCCTAATACCTGTTATCTCTACAATCCCACTGGGCCACCATTACAGCCACAAGCAACAGGTATACACTACAGCATCCTAGAGCCGGTGCACTCGACAATCACACAGGGCACAGTACAATCACAACAGGTAATAACAACGCATCCTAGGACCGGTGAACTACTCCTACAATCCACAGGGCACCATGCCAACCAACAACCACAGTATAAACAACAGCATCCCTAGTGCCTGTTAACTCTAACAATCACAAAGGCAATAAACATTACAACCAAAACAACAATAGGTATAACAACCGAATTCCCTAGGACCCTGTGAACTCTACAATCCCCACCGGGTTCCAATACAATCACAACAGGTATAACAACAGCATCCTAGTAACCTGTGGACTCTACAATCCCCATGGCCAAACCAGTACAACAGAAGCTGCCACAACACAAACAATTATCAACAACAGCAATCCCTAGTCACCGTGTGAACTCATACAGATCCACAGGGTCACCAGTACAGTTGTTATACCTGTTGTTGTTGTGGTTGTACTGGTGCCCTGTGGGATTGTAGAGTTCACCGGTACTAGGGATGCTGTTGTTATACCTGTTGCTGTGGTTGTACTGGTGCCCTGTGGGACTGTAGAGTTCACCGGTACTAGGGATGCTGTTGTTATACCTGTTGTTGTGATTGTACTGATGTCCTGTGTGATTGTAGTGTTCACAGTTTCTAGAGGTCTTCTACTGGAGATAATCTCAGTTGTGGTGCTCCCTTTAGGTTCAAATGTTGTGCTAGAGTTGTTTTCAAGTGTGTTGCTCCCTTCGGTCATTCTAGGTTTAAGTGTTGTCGCGGAGCTAATATCAGTTGCCACGCTGCCTGAAGTTGTGCTAGGTTCCAGTGTTGTAGTGAAGCTGAGCTCATTTGTGGAGCTTCGTTCAGTTCTGTTTTGTTCAGGTGTTGTCCTAGTACTTCTCTCAGTTGTGATGCTTTCCTTAGTTGTGCTAGGTTTCACTGTATTAGCATAGCTGGTATCAGTTGTGGAGTTCAAATCCCTTGTTCTTGGTTCAGATGCTGTCCCAGAGCTGCTTTCAGTTTTGAAGCTCTCCTTGGTTGTACTTGTTTCAGTACTGGAGCTGAACTCAGCTGTGGAACTTTTCTTCGCTGTGCTAGGTTCATGTAGTGTAGTGGAGCTGGTCTCAGTTGTGAAGCTCCCTTTGGTTGTGCTAGGTTCAGGGGAAGAGGCGTTGGTGTCAGCTGTGTATCTCTTTTCAGGTTCAGATGTTGTGCTGGAGCTGGTCTCAGTGGATGTAGGTTCAGTTGTTGTTTTGAAATTTGTCTCCATTGCGAGGCTCCGTTCAGATGTGCCAAGGTCTGGTGTTGTCCCAGAGCTGGTCTTAGTTGTGATGCTCCCTTCACTTTTGCTAGGTATTGTAGTGAAGCTGGTCCTAGTTGTGAAGCTTTCTTGACTTGTTATTAATTCAGGTGTTGTACTGGAGTTGTTATTAGATGTAGAGCTTCCATCGGTTGTATATGGCTCAGGTCCTGTGGTGGGGTTTGCGATGGTGCCGTCCACTGTTGAAAACAGAAAGTAGAAAATGATTCAATCTTTCTTTACTTATAGTTTTGTGCCTATTTATTATGTGTTATTTTACAATGTTTTGAGTTCACACTGGTTGATTTACAGGTTCCCATTACATAACTGTTTAGCTTGAAACTCTTCCCCCCCCCCTCTCCCCCAATAATATAAGTTGGGTTTCCTTCTTACTCAAATTATCTAGCAGAGAGATATGCACGGTTGTTAATCAGGAGAAACAAACAACTCAGATATACACTCCTGTCAGAAATATTAAGGGCGCATATTGTATATCACAACCCCAGTATATAGACACATTCTGTACTTCTCACCTTCTTAATCACATATGTACATACCTCAACTCCAATATATATAATGGACAGACCAGTAATCATTTGCAAGACCTACATAGGCATAATAAATGTGAACAGAAAAACAAAACAAAAGATTCTCCCTTGAATGCACTCGGGTCGATGAGTGAGAATGATATGGTTAATGTATTAAAAACCTTTAATCACATATATAGCCATAAAAATAATTTGTAAAGAAGGGCATGGTACAAGAAGTCCAAGGCCAGCCCTTAATGACACACCAAAAGATCTTCCTAAACAATTGCGTATGGAAGATAATGCAAAGTACGATACATCAACTGACAATGGGCCGAATAGCAAGATAATTCACGTATGAAAACCTTCAGAATGGGGAACCCAATCATGAGTCAAATACCCTTATTACTAAAAAATCAGCAGTCTACATGTATAGGAGGCTGCCGATACTGAATCTGAAGGAGTGAAAAACTTGAGATAATAAGTCAAAAAATACACAGACCTACATGGTAAGAATGGCCCAAGCCAGGATGTAAATCTAAACGAAAAGACATGAAAAACACACAAATAATAAAAACTGAACAGTGTAAGAAGTAAATATACTAACACACGCGTAACATAATAACTAAGTAAATAAATGTACTAAACAGTAGGGACAAACTACCTAATGTGTATAAATAGATGACTGTGAAGGGCAGGCACAAAATGTGCGATATTAATGCCCTGAGGCACAGTTCAGTTTTGCATAATAAATGTGGCATACTCATAAAATAATATTCTAAAGCCTCAATCTGTTCAACACTAATTTATAACAGCAATCCCCTTCATCTCCAACCCATTAACCACGTCCCAGGCATAATCATCTGAGATCTTACTCCAAAAGACTGCTCATGGTCCCAAGGTTCAGCAAAGTATCCGGCCGCACCTCCTTCTCTTACCGTGCACCTCACAACTGGAACAATCTACCGGAGACTCCCACAGCCGCCACCAGTCTAAGTTCTTTTTTACCTGACGAAGCTCCGTAATTGGAGGGAATCGTGCATTAGGCACGTGATGATGTCATCAGCCTCCGTTATGGGGCTTTTTTAAAACAGTGTTTCTCAGTCAGTTTATCAGTATTATAGCTTCATTTATTATAATATTCTAACAGTAAGGGAATGGTTCTTTGTATACATTGGTATTGTTCACCTGTATTTACCACCTATTCAAGGATAGTGTAGTGTTCCATTCCAACTGTTAGTACAACCTATTCATCCATTGAGCTATTTACTGGTGTGGTGGGCTTGTTTGCTCACCCTGGCTGTTTGCACCATTGCAGCCTCTATCACCCTATTTTCAACTATGTATAGGAGTGTTTACATATTAGAGGCGACTCTGGTGCATATGTTATCTGATTTAATCTATGTTTATTTCTTAATACACACTTTCTCGGTAATATATGTTTTAAGTATATAATAGTATTAAAAGTTATATTTTAAATTAGTGGTGTGCATTTAAGTGAATTTTCTTTGGGGTACAATCACTTTGTACTCCTTATTTTTCCACTGATTCACTTTTCAGTTCACAGTTGCACCCACTTTATATTTATAATTATCGATTGTATTTGTTTAATTTACATTCCTTATCACAATTAGTATGGTTCAGTTGATCACTCCCTTACCCTCCCCCTAGTTTTTTTTGCATGGACTAAGATCATGGAGATTAGGAGACTCAGAGCGCTCTGTAGACCAGTCTTCTGCTAGATCCAGTTCTCCAGTAACTTTTTGTCTTTCTCTGTGGAATAGATGACAACTTAAAACAGCTGTCTAATCTGCCATTTTTCTCCCTTTAGTGTGTGCATCACTACAATCCACACAATGATAAGTAATTAGCTAAATTGCCGTTCTTCTGTGATCGATCGGCTAAGATTTGGCTCCAGGGTTCACGAAATGGCTGCATAGAAGTAATTGACTCAGTATCTGTGACTTTGTAAATGGTTGCTACAGAAACAAAAAAGGCTTGTTACATTATAATACATCAATGTCATGCAGAGTTGTTGTTTTTTTTAAATGCTACAAGTATTTTCTCATAGTACAGAACTGATTTATTTTAGAAAAAAACACGTGGGATATTGCTTTGAACTGCAGAATTAAGACTACTTTTTAAAGACAGTAAGTGTAAAGGAGCAATTATTAGTAAGCAATTTGATTCTTCTGCAATGTTGATATGATTTCTCTTAACTATCTCCTTTTTTTCATATTTAAATGGCTTCTTCAGCGCAGTAATAGTGCAATCTCCTGATTAGCGCTCGTGGAAAATCCCCATTTCTGACCTTCCCAGTTTGAGGGCCCGGTGGGCTCTGTCGCTAAGTAACTTGTCTGGTTACATCTCCAGGAGCAAAGACATGAAAAGAAGACTGGAGACATGTGTGCTGTGTATTACCTGAAAAGACAGCCAGCCTCCACACACACCCCCACCCCCCGACATTGGCATGTAATGGCGGCAGGAGAAGGGGAGGGGGACGTTATGGTAAGAGGGAAAGCAGCACGCAAGTTTAATTTTGCTTGGATCACTGAAGTTTGGGGAGGGGGGGAGGGAGGAAATGGAGTTTGGATTTAAACCATCCAGACTCTCACCTCTAACAATTAGTTATGAATAATCAGAGAATAGACAGCACAATAAAGGGAATCAAAAGTATTGAGAAACATTTCCAAAAATTCATTCTGGAGAAAGGATGTTTTATGTCTGCAAAGTTTAGTTACACTAGCATCCAGGAAGACGTATCATATCTGTCCAAAAATATATATGAAAAGTAATCAAAGTTTGATAGTATTAAGAAGTACTAACACTTATTTAGAGCATCACTTTACATTCCATTCCCTGAAAGACCAACTTCTATGATCCATCAGGACATCAAAGCTTCTCACGTCTGACACCGAACTCTGAGGCACAGAGGGTGACACCACCTCAAATCTGTTAGCTGTAAAAGATAATCTGTGCCTCTTACAGGCGCCAACTTTAATACAGTACAGAGCTACTCCGTTCTTCCCAACTGCTCCAAAAAGTCACCCCCAATGCAAGTACCGATGCAAGTGGAGCAAATGTGGCCCAATCCTCATTGATATAGCAAACAGCAAACAAGTCACTCAGCATGAACTTAATAACGCTCATGCTCAACCCTTCATACTTATGCCCCCATTATATTTCAAGTTAATAGGTTTGCATCATATCAAAGTAAAATAGGAATCCCAGCACACCTCCCAAATAGTATTTAAAGAATCAGAATGTAATCACTAATATAACACAACAGTGCTCTGACGTTTCGGTGGAACACGCACCTTCATCCGGGTACAATTAAGTGACAAATACAAACCGCCATTATAAACAGGTGGGGGAGGAAATGGAAAAGAAGAGGCAGGCGGTTAGATTCTCGAAGTTAGAAGGGACGGAGGCATCGTATCAGAATTATAAGGAATGTAACAAAAATTGCAAAGGGCAATCAAATGAGCAAAAATGGATAATGAAAAAAGGATTGCAATAGAATGTAAGATAAACCCTAAAAAGTTCTTTAAGTAGCTTAATAACAAAAAAATAGAAAAGGAAATATAGGACCCTTTCAGTGTGAGATGGGCAGGCAGATTATTCTTTGCCCCTTTTTTTACCAGGTAAGAATCAATTGCAATAGTAGTACCAGAGGAGCAAGCCAAACCCTCTATATTAATGAACATTTGGGATAACTGGGGAAGAAGTTCATAGGCGCCTTGATAAAATTAAAGTAAATAAGGCACCTGGCCCTGATGGTATACTGTACTGTACATCCAAGTGTACTTAAGGAGTTAAGTTCAGCAATAGTCAAGCCATTACATTTAATATTTAAGGACTCCATTTCCACAGGCTCAGCACCCAAAGATTGGCGTAAAGCAGATGTGGTGCCTATATTTAAAAAGGGAGCTAGATCACAACCAGGAAATTACAGACCTGTAAGTCTGACTTCAATAGTGGGGAAGCTACTTGAAGGTTTGATAAGGGATAATTTTCAGGAAAACCTAATGGAAATCAAAATTATTAGTAATAGTCAGCATTGATTTATGTAGGATAGGGCATGCCAAACTAACCTTATTCGTTTCTTTGATGAGGTAAATAGGAATTCAGACCAGGGTAATGTAGTTGATGGGGTCTACTTAGATTTTGCAAAGGCTTTTGATACGGTTCCAAGCGAGATTAATTTACAAAATAAATCAATTTGGACTCGGTAAAAATATTTGCCCCTGGATTGAAAATTGGTTGAAGGACAGATAATAGAGAGTTGTCATAAATTTAACTTTTTCAGGTTGGGCTAAAGTTGTGAGTAGAGTACCTCAGGGATCGGTACTGGGACCCCTGCTTTTTAACTTGTTTATTAATGACTTTGAGATTGGAATAGAGAGCAAAATCTCCATCTTTACTGATGACACTAAATTGTGTAAGGTAGTACAATCAGAGCAGGATGTGATTTCTTGTTTGCTTTCCTCTGGTTCAATATACTGTAAGTACAAATATAGGATAAAGTATCTGTCTTCTAAATTTAGCATAGGTTGAACTTGATGGACGTATGTCTTTTTTCAACTTCATCTACTATGTAACTATGAAACTATGATATTATAAGACACGTTTTGGAGAGTTCTCCATCTTCCTCAATATATAGAAATACTCTTCCTGAGTATTGCTGACCTGAGGAAGAGAGGAGAACTCTCGAAACCTTCGCTTATAATATCTTATATTAATTGTTAGTCCAAGTAAAAAAGGTATCACCTAATACTGAATTACTCATTTATTCTGATATTTATACTACCAAAATAAAAAAGCACTGTAGCACTCTCTGTATAATATAAAAAAGTTTTAATGCATCAAGCAAGCATAAGGGGTCAAATTCAGAAAAAAGGAAGCGACGTTTCGGACCTCCCGGTCCTTTATTCAGCTCCTCTGAATTTAACCCCTAATGCTTGCTTGATGCCTTAAAGCTTTTTTATATTATACAGAGAGTGCTACAGTATTTTTTTATTTTGGTAGTGTCTCTTTCCACGACTGGAAGGTGATCCAAGCTGCTCTGCAAGCCCCCTTTCTGCAAAGATAAGTAACTTATTATTTTCTTGATATACCTGTTTGAGTGCC